>CAJUYG010000245.1:6357-40624 GCA_910591675.1 Galerucella calmariensis | reverse complement strand
AAAAAAAATTTCAGTTAAAAAAGTAAATTAATGATGTACCTAACAGTTGAAAAATTGTTTAAATCGGAAACACCCTCAATTCTGTCCTACCATTTCTATGCCCAATTTTTTTTACTTCTGAGCTGCCTGCAACATTCCATTCACCTAAAAATTTATGTGAGACTGTTTTGCTATTTTAATTTAAAATTATATGTTTACTCCGTTTCTTACTAATATTCAAAATAATAATATATAGATGATTAAAATGAATTAAAAAAATATATTTTCAAGCTATACCTAAAGTTAAGATAAGAATTGTCTATTTTTGTTTTGTTTCGTTAACTCTATTGAAATTCAAAAATATTAAATTGTCTTTACTAGTTTACTACTAAATATTAACCGATTTGCTCACAAAATGATACTGCGCTGAAAAACACTTCTGAAACAAAAGAAACACAAACAAAATCCACATAAAAATATCCTCTTGCTGGGGTGTTTCCAATACTTCTTTTCTTTATAAAAATATCATAAGTATACGAAAAATTGTGAATAGCAAAAACATTTCAGGCATACTTTTTGAATAACAGAAATAGAAAATATAATTATTAAATCAAAAAATTAAATAGAAAATTTTAAAAACTGTTTTAAATCTCTTTTTAAATTCTATTTTTGTTATTCGTCACAACAACCACCTACCTTTTGGCAAACCGCGTTTTAAAGACCAAGACAAGCGATTAAATCTGTAAAAAAATTATAAATTTAATACTGTTTTATAGAAAAAAATTCATAATCTACATCAATTTCAACGAAATTTTTATGATCAACATCGACATCTTTTGTCCAAGTCGAAAAAGTATAATAGTGTATTAAGCAGCGATCATGTAATAACCATTACATGAGAGTTTCATACACTATTTTTTCTATGAAGAAATTGGATTTAAAAAAATGTTTTTCATGAAGAGGATGTGAATGGAATTAGTATTTTCCTCTTCCTAATTAATTTATACCTTGATATATTTGTTTATTTGCTATAGTAAGTATAGAATAAAATAGAGATAATATTTATCAACTTTGGAACAGTTCAGCTATTGTTACTTTAGGAAGCTGAATCCCATCTCTACGCATAGTTTTACAACTATTCGACAATTAACATAAAAAACATTACTTCATGTTATTTACTATAACCCGCAAATTTTTCTACGGATAATCTTCAAAATAGGTGAGCGTACTAAAGATTTTTTGCAAAATCAGCATAGTCCACCAGGCCCGAATACAATATATGTAGTTATAGGTATTAGTTCAGCGGACGCTACCATAAGTACCTACCTAGGCACCTACTTTTATTATTTATATATTTCAATCTCATCTAGTATATGAACTCAAGAAATCATATAATTACATACTAATTCTTTATCCTCATATTAAAATTCAATATATAATACAATATCATATGTAATACGAATACAACAATTTTTTTACATGCATTGCAGTAGCCATTTTGTTAAAAAAAAAGCATAGCATACCTACCTACATTACGTTTTCAATAAAAATGGTATGCATCATTTTGGATAATATATTTATTGTTAATGGTAATTTACTTACTTGTGATATTTGCAGAATTTTCCACACTTTATTTAACACTAAAGTTAATATTTTATTAAAAAAATGTTCTACTTCATTAAAACTTAAAATAATGTCTCTAATCACCGAAATATAATTACCGAATATGGCAGAATTAAATTTTAGACCAATAAAAATTCTGCTTCACGATTTTACCTACTAGATAATTACTAAATTTTTATAAAATTTCAATCTAGGTTCTAGGTACCAACAAAAACTTCAAACAACCAATAAACTTACTAGTGAAATTTCAATAATTTCCTGTATTTGATTTAAATCGTTTTTGAATGTTATAAAATAAAAAGCGTTTTTCGTCAGTTTATTGCCAATATATTTTACACAAATTATCTTTTCCAATATAAAATTTTATTTCAAGGTGGTTTAATAGTACTGATGCTTAGGCAACATACATTACATCATAATTAATGAACTATTAAAATAATATAATGGAATTATTTTAGTTAATAAACATGTATTCTTAAAAATATTGTGTCATTTATTATATTCCACACAAAAAATTGTTAACTTATTGACAAAATATTGACACTTCATGGTAACAACCCATAGGTACCTTAATATTGGTACAACTATTACATCTAGTTTTTTCATGAAAAGCTAGATAATCGAATCTGTTGTTAACGTATGAATGCATAAATGTATATCAAACGTAATAGATGGAATGAGATGAGCGGTTTAATATGGATTTAATTTTAAATGCTTCCACCACTTAGACAACACACATTACGTCAATGCATTGCAGTGAAGTGGTAAACTAACATTGCGGGGAAATTTTCGTTTTCTCAAAGATAGTTAGAGCCGACCAAGTATTAATATGGATACTATACTGGATAGCTTTAAAAAGAAGCTTCAAAACGATGAAGGCAGGATTAAATGATGCAGTACAACGTTCAGGAATGGCGATTAATATTTACACACTATATTCCAAAAACGGTTCTTCGCTCTTATTAAAAATAGCCTCCAATCCAATATTAGGTGCTGGTACTGTTGTTTCATTGTCTATGATATGTGAAAACTAGACAAACCATGCCACTTTTCACACTTATCAATTTTGAATAAGTAAGGTTTTAAAAAAATACATATATTAATATTTGGGAGTCATGATTAGCAACACCGGAGATGATAGTGCCGAAATTGAAGAAAAGATACTCACTACAAACCGAGCATACCACGCCAATAAAAAACTACTCAAAAGTAAAATGTTAACAAAGGAAACAAAAATGAATATATATGTTACCGTGAAAGACCGAAATCTGGTGAATGTCGAGATACACCGGTGAATGTCAACATTCTCAATGTTGCTTGACGTATGTCCGAATTATTGTTGAAATTTCATTATTTCTAACTTACACCGGCGATTGTCGACATTCTGGATGCACTCATGGTGTATATTAAAGAATTTTTTTTTAAACAAAAACAAAAAAAATCCATAGGTCTTTATTTATTAAAATAATATGGGAAAAGGACTTTGTTGAACTCAAAACAAACATTAGAACATAAAAATATAAAATGAAATATAAAAAATAAGAACAATATTTATTGCAACAACTTAAACTACCGTGGCACTTCGAATTGCACAAAAATTCCTTGCTTTTACAGCTGCATTTAGTCGTGGAACACTTCCTTTTGCAGTTACAACGTGTATAGCCTTGCCCTCCACTTTTTGAATTAACAGAAGCTGCTTCTCTTAGCGACATTTCTTTCGTTGAAACTTCGTTCATGGAAAGTAATTGTTCTTTACAAATTACGAACTGATTACGGGTAAAAAGCTGCTTCAAGGTACCATTTTTGTCAGCTAATCTATAAAAGTCTGAATCCTCTATTCCAACAACAACCGCTAACACATTTCGAGGGTCTGTACGACCACGGTCGACATCAAGGACTTGAATTCTTACGGTATCACCAATTTGGTTCGCAACATTTTTGTTGCTTGAAGTAGATTCTCTTTTGCAGCTACTCTTTTTAAAGACTGACGAAGACAAAGCTAACTGAAACAAGGGGCTGGAACCGTCTAAAAACTTGTCGCCGCCTGCAGTGTCCGAGAATAACCGGACCTCATTTGTGTTTGTGGACATATACCGGTGAAAGTCCGAATGTATAATAGAATTAAGAAATGTTCGGACTTTCACCAAGGCATTTGACATTTGTCGACATCCACCGGCGAATGTTGACATTCACTACTTTCGGTCTTTCACGGTAAGGCCAATAAGGATGTATTCAGCAGAAACAATGACGTTAACAAAGGAGGAAAAAATAAGAATAACTGAAAGGGAGATCATAAGAACAATATTGGGACTTGTAAAAATAAATTGAAATAAATATAGAATTAGAACTAATAGTAAAATCTTGGACGTAATGGAAGGCGAAGACGTAAAAAGAATAAAAGTACAACGATCAAATGGCTAGGGCATATATGGAGAGAAGGAGCTAAATCAGTAGCCAATAATATACTGCAGTGGAATCCAGGAGGAAGGAGACGCGGCAGAGCCAGGTCAAAGTGGCAAAATGAGGTTGAGGCGGACCTTAATAGAGCAGGAGTAACAGACTGGAAAGAGAAAACAAGAAATAGGAGATTATGGAGAGACATAAGTGAAAGAATTTGAATCTACAACGGGAACAGATCCACCCCAATTAAGCGGATCTAGAAAGCATATGCGGCGTAACCCCACATGGGGTGTCAAGCCATATTTTCAAGGTTTATTGTAGGGTATGTAAATAAAATACAGATGGAATGTTTTAAGCATTGTTTTTATTAACGTCGAAAATAAATAATCCAAATTTCATAAATATACGAAAAATAATGTGTTTAAAAATATAAACAATCTTTTATAGATAATGTAAAAATTTACAAATTGTAAGAGAATTTATCAGCAACATAAATGCTATTGAATTAAAAGATCAATAAGATAAGCACAGTGAATTGAAAAAACAAATAAATCAATACTGGTTCATCGATGATAGACAGTTTTAACAGAAGACATTCAATATTCGTAATTTATTCAAGCAGTCGTAGATATATCATTGTCCGTAGCGGCGTAGTGTTTGATAAACCTAGCCGATGGATCGGTGACGCCTTCGCACCACCTCGGCATCCAGAAATACGGTAAAAAGTTCGGTGCCTGCTTCGGATAACTCTTTTCGAAAACTTCCCTATAATAAAAAGCTTCTTTGGTGGTCGGTGTACAATGCGGATATTTCTGTTTGGCTTTTTCCAAGTCGAACGGTTCCGGCATTCTTCTATCGATTATTTCTTGAATTATCACAAAGAGGGATTTTTTTGCCGAAGCTACACCATCACTGTAAATGTTTTCCTTAAAATATGGTACATTCGTAGAAATTTTATATTTACCTGAAAGCTTCTTTGTGCCTCCAAAGTATCTCGTGCGGTAGGAGATCATTTCCGTCGAATGCAGATCTTAAAAGGTATTTTTCGATGTTATCTTTGGGCTGTTTAAGCGTTGGATCCACGTTCAGGTAATAATTTGTGAATTGTAAGTCTAGAAAAGGTACTCTCAATTCCAAGCTGTAAGAAAACAACATTCAAAAATTCAGTTTCAAGCTGATATATGGTGTTGTTAGTGCTGAAAAGCGGTGATGTGTGATGCCTTTTGGCCCAATATAATAATATAATATAATAATTCAGTATAATCCAGTATAGAATAGAAGGAACTGAAATAGCAGATGAACTAGCAAAGAGCACTACAGTTACTATCAATCGTTTCAGGGGCAAATTTTAAAAAGAGGAGTTTAAATGGCAGTTATATTTTTGTTAAAATTATTTTTGAGCATTTCTAATAATTTAAAATATTGGTAAAGATTTTTTTCTAATTATTCGCCCTACACACAACTATCAGTCATCTAATTTTTTTATATCCGAAATCTAACCTCAAAATATCATTGTCTGACGAGACTGAAGTTAGGTGTTAGTACCAACCGATTGTAATTTAGCAAAACTTCCCCAGATTGATAAGTTTATTTTAACCAAGAACCCTTAAATTACGGTGCAAGTGATTGCAATTTAATGGATTATTTAAATTTTAACAGTGTGTTATTTTAAACAGTGAGTTAGCGAATACAGTGCAAGTGGGCATTAGTCAAATAAGGCACGGTCTTTTCAATATTATTTAAAGAAGAACTTTTTCAAAATATTTTAGATGTCTTATTAAATATTAACTTTATTAACTTATTTGTTTGTTAATTATAGTAGTGTATTTCGATTTGCAATTTTTTCGTCTATCAATGTAACATGGAATCTTACGTTTTTTGAGTAATTGAAGTCTAAATTTTAATAAATAGCTCAAAATTGTACATAGTGATTAAAAAAAACTTCGAATTTGAGTTTTTTTTCATTTTTTGCATTTTCTGAGAACATTTACCATGGAGATGTATTTTTTTTCAGACTATCAGAAAGTAGAGATTTCAACGAACAAAAAGCCCACCGACTTTTTGGAAAAAGCTGAAATTTTGACGCGAGCATTTTCGATTGAAAATTAGGGTGCTTTTTTGACATTGAGTCAAAATAGGGTGAAAAAAAAAAGAAGTATTTCAGATAAAATAAACTACAGTGTATTTGGGACATAATAAGGTAAGTTTTAACGAAATTTCGTGAAAAAGATACTTTTTTTGAAAAAGATAAAAATAAAAAACCAAAAACTTGGTTATTTGAGTTTTTCACATAAATTTTAAGGTTATTTGTGAAAATTGTGGATACGAAAGTTGTAGAGCTTTTCATTACTCACAACTTTGCCATTTAACTTTTTTCCGTAGGACTTGTAGTTTTGCCAGAAATCGAGATAAACCATTTTTCACCCTTAAAAACCCACCCCCTCCCACTTCCCGAACTCGGATCGCCCGTAATTTATTTTTTTCTTCAATTATATCATATTCCACTCCTTCTATAATCGGTTTCATCCTACTATAATTTTTTTTGTTTCAAAAATTATTGACCCTGGTCTATGAAGTGAAATATTTGTTTACAGATGTCAAATGAAGCTAACAAATCTGTGGCTTAAAACCGCTGGCACTGAAAAAATTTTTACAGCATCCCTGTTGAAACGACTTCCACAACCAACCACAAGGAACGTAGTTGGCATTTTTTCATATTAAAATGTAATAATACCACTATAAGTCCTAAATAACATAAAAAGGCACAAAAACAAAATTTAAATAAACTTTTCAACAGCACAGCACTCATTTTTGGGCGGTTAATAAACCCGTTGGCAAAACTCTGGTTACCCACTGATCCAGTCTGGTACAACACCCATTTTGCTTAAACCATTAGCTATGTTTTAAACTTTGTTGGTACAAATCGCCCTAATTGGTTTTTGCCAAAGCCATCTAACTGAATAAAAAAAAACTATTGGCCACCGATATGTAGAGTATCCAGCTAAAAAATCATTTTAAATTTCAAGATATACGCTTCGGGGGTGTATTCATTATTTTAATAAAGCAATATAGATGTTCGCAAAGATAAAAAACACTTATGTTTTGAATGATAGACCTCAACTGTCATTCTTGTCAGAAAAAACCGATTTTTGTTGGCCACACTGAACTCCTCTATTCCAACTGTTCGGGAAACAATATGGCCGACCTGTCAAATGCAATTATTCCGAAATGGTCTATAGAAAATACTCACCTTTGATAAGAAACTGTCCTGTCTGCTCTCAAGCCATCGAACAAGTAAATCTCCCTCAATAACCTCAAACTATCTTCGTGAGCCGCTTGTGGAGTCGGGGCATTTCTGAAATATATATAGCCCTGTGCTATTTCGTCAGCTCCTTCTCCGCTTAATAACACCGTTGTATCAGTGTTATCTTTAACGTATTTTGAAATTAAGTACATCGGAATGGACGCTCTTATCGTTGTAATATCCGGAGTTTCTAAACAGTAAATGACTTCGTCGAGAATTCTTTCCACGTCTTCTTCGGTGAAGATGATTTCGTGATGTTCGGTGCCCAAGTGTTTGGCGACAACTCGCGCTGCTCTTAGATCGGGGCTGTCGCCCATACCTATCGAGAAGGACTGGAAGAAATATTGGATTAGATTAGATTTAAATTTTGTAAAAAAAATGTTTTCTTACTTGAACTTTGTATGGTAAATTAATTGCTTTTGCTTGTTTAACCAACAATGCTGCTATTAATGAAGAATCCAAACCTCCAGACAAAAAACAACCTATTCTTCTATCGGCCATTAGTCTTTTTTTAACCGCCATTTCCAATAAATTTCTTATGTTTGCTTGATGATTGTTGGGTATTAAATCTAAAACAAATATAAAATTTTTGTTCAAAATTCTCTCCATAGTAAGTATATGTTCCATGTTTGGAACTACACTAGAGTAAAGAGGGTTTTTTAGAGCTAAAAAATGTACCTTCGTACGGTAGAAATGGTTTGAAGGAAGGTTTATCTCCAGGAGAAAAGTACCTTTGACTTCGGACCAATTTTACTTTGCCATCTTCTAACAGATCATATTCTTCAAAAGTTCCTGGTGGAAATGGTTCTAATGTTTTTGGTTCACCATTCAATTCTTGTTTGATTCCAACTAGTCCTAATAATAAAATATATTGTAATATTTTTATTTGGTGTTAATGTATTTTCTTATTTTCAAATTTTTATTATACTGTTACCTATATTTTATTATTTTTTATTTGGGCGCCTTTTATTTTTTTAAACCTTGGTATAATTACTTTTAAAAATTTTGTCTAATAATCAATAAATTCGGCTAGCTATTAAAAGAAAAACAATTTCGACTCTTTATCCCAGGTTGCGGTTCCCTCAATTGAAATCTCATGAAATAATTTAATCGTTTTTTAAAAATGTTTAATATAAAAAAGTTTATGTATCTGTTTAATAAATTTTAGAACAAACTTAAATGAATTGTTTTTATACTTTATACTATATAGGGTGAATTAATTTGCTACATGTAATTTTCTTTAATTACAGGCTATTTATCTTAAATTGGATTCACATGGTTTCAAATCATCACAATATATAATCAATTATCAAACAACTTTTAAAAATCCTGTCGAAATATACACTGCCCATGGGAAATTGGAAGAAATTAACTTACCTTTTGCTTCGGAAGATACTGCCAGTACACCAGAAGCGCTGGTAATCCTAAACAAAGGTCTTACGCCATAAGGATCTCTTCCTAATAAAATTTTTTTACGTGGAACATCAACAAAACAAAAAGCGAATACGCCATCGAGATTTTTAACGCATCCTTCAATTCCCAATTTTTCATACAAGTGAAAAATACATTCGACATCACATTTTGTTTCATATTTGAATTCATATTGTTCTGCTAACTGGAAATATAAATACAAAATACATTTTATTTTTATCGTATTATAATACTTACCCTTTCGCAATTATACAATTCTCCATTACAGATCAACATAGAATGAGGATATTGATGTAATTTCATAGGTTGCATCCCATATCTTGAATCTACGATTGCCAATCTATGGAAACCAATGTAACAGTTCTAAAAACGTATTTAAAATAAATCACATTTTCAACTTCTGAATATAAATAGAACATTATTTATCATTTCTATTCATCAATATAACATATTTTTATAGTATTAATAATAGAGACATACCTTTAAGTTGTTATAGTATTCTATTCGCCAAGCATCCGGACCTCTGTTGCTGATTTTTGAAAATGTAGAAGCACAATGTGAGTGCAAACTTGAAGTAAGTCCGAAAATAGCCCAAATTCCACACATAGTAACTCAATTTCTAGAAAAAGTGAATATAATTGAAGGAAAAGTTGATGAATTTGGGTTTTTGTATATCCAGATAGACCTAAATTGCATCTTTTTATCTCATTTTAAAAATCACAAGATAAAGTAAATTACATAAATCAAATATAATAGTTTCATGTAATTTTTGATATACTTAATATTGTCTGGTTAGCTGATTTGAAAATTTTTATCTATAAAAACGTGGACAAAAAGAAAGGTCAAAGGGTATAACCTCTATAACCCCATAAATTTGGTTTAAGAATAGATGTTTTAGGTTTAAAATAAAATTTTCTTCAAAATTGTGTATCCTTTTATGTACTTTCTATTAATTTAGATATTATATGGTGACTTTATATATAAGTATAGTCATAAACACTGTGAAAACACAAAAAAAATATGTTAATAAAATATTGAAGCAAATCAATAACACTTGATTAAAATAACTCCATATTGTTGGTTATTTCAAGTATTAGAAATACCATTTTAAAAACCTGTTCAGATCTACTAGAATTAAAAGCAATTAATTAAAATATGAAATAAAAAAGTTTTACTTTGCTTGATATTTTTGAATAAATTTTAAAGAAAAAATAGGTAATTGATAAGGATTTTGCAATGTAGCATAAACTTTTTTAAAGCATATAGGTGCTACAGTTTGTTGTGGAAGGAAAAATTATTAAAAGTACCTGCTAAATTTCTTACCTAAATCTTCTGAAACAGTTAATATAACTTAAGTAAGGCTTAGCAAATGAAAACGTTCTTACTTAAACCAAAACCACCACCATCCAACAAAACTGAATTTAGCGAAATAACATTTTGTACACATGCGATAAACTAAAATCACCGACTATTTACCTAATATAGTTATGCTTGTTTTGCTGATGCAACTTTTTATTAGGTGATACCACTTTTGAGTAGAATGATGCAAGAAATTGAATTTGCTATTTTACAAAATAATTATCAAATAAATTCTAGGATTGTAATTTTCAATCTTTCTAAAAGTATTCCTTGTTTTATTTAAATTATTTTTTTCTGTCTATGCCATATAATGATCTATGCCATGTGGCCATGTGGGCTTAATGGCTTAAAGAGAAATATAAGAGAGTTGTCGTATCCTGTAATAACAGTGGCATCACGTTGACCGAAGCGCACCAGGAAGGGCTAACGGAACTAAATTTTGAAGGCGGGATATTCAAATTGGTTAGTTTGGATTGTGGGTAGATAAATTTTACAATTTGTCTAATAAATTATTTCATTACAAAAAATAAAATTATATTTTATTTTTTCCAATGAAATGATCATAATCTATGAACAATTTTAAGACACATAATTTAGATAAATGAGAAATCAACACAAATTTTAAATTTTTATTAAACTGCACATAATAACAACAAATAATCCACATCTATATTACCATCAATTTATCAAACATTTACATATTATTAATCACAAAATAACATATTTTTATTAAACTTACTTTAGATTTTTACATCAAATTGCACATTATTTTAAAATTATTCACAAAAATAACAAAAAGGAGTTAGAAAGTACCTACCTAGATTCTCCATTTCTATGAACGGGTCTGGGTCTGAAACAAAATAAATAAAACACAGTACCTATCGTAAGTTACAAAGAATAAAAATAATTTTTGTTTGCTAAAGTATGGCTATCTCATTTAATTTTTTTTAATTAGCCAATAAGATGAGGCAATCGAAATGTTATGTTTTGTGAAGAGGAATGTGAGAGGAATCAAAACATAAACGTCAGTCACGTGTCACGTCAGCTGTAGGAGATTGAAAATCGGTGGGTAAACGTCATTTCGTAGATTAGTATTCGGTGAACGTCATTTGGGATTGAAATAATAAGGGATATTGTTTAACATATTTTAACAATGGCATTAAATGGTAACAGTTTCCAAATTAAAATAGTTAAAGATAATTTTGAAGCTTCTCTTCTCAATGAAGACGATGTGAAATTAGCTGAATACTTGGACAGCTTTGAGGAACTAAACAAGTAGGTATGTTTTAATTGTAAAAGATAACGAATTGGTAATAATGGTGTTTTAGGTTTTTTATTTTAATGGGAACAGTATTTGGATTTGTGAGCAAAGATTTAAAAGCTAAAATAGACATACTGAAAAAATTCCATGAGGAATCTAAAGAACACTTTAGTAGCGTTAGAACAATGATTGAATATGAAAAGAACAATGAATTACTGAATAAAAAAGGATACGTTTCAGGTGCAAGGACTTTACTTAGGTTACACAGAGGACTGGGTAAGATAGCATATTCTTTGTTTTTGTACTAGCAAAAGATCTGTTGATTTATTTTTTGTAGACTTTATCAGGTTATTTTTGGATAAATTAAGAGAACTTACCAATGAAGATAGTGCTTCTGGTGTTTGTAGAGAAGCTTATGACCAAACTTTGTCAAAACATCATCCATTTATTATTAGAAAAGGAGCTCAAGTAGCTATATATGCACTTCCTACTAGGGCAGTATTACTTCAAAGGGTAAGTACAATATAAAATTTCACCTCCTTACATAAGAAATAATTTTTTGAAAAACTTCTATCTCTGTTTTTGCACAAATTCTTGCAGTTATTTTAATAATATTTAACAATATCTTATTTAGGTTTGTGGAGAAGAAGAAACAATCCAAGAAGCTATCACTTTACTGCCAAAAACTTTAGAAATAACTGCTCGGGTTTATAATCGAATAGAAAATTTATATACTTTATATGATCTCCATGGACTTCCTTAAATACTAGTCAACTTGTTCAGTATTATCAAATTATTAGTACAATTTTCACATTCTCTACAAAATATGTAACAAATTGTATTATTGATTATGTAAATATTATTTTAAATTCACTTCAAGATCTCTTGCCAATCCAATTTTTATTCTTTATAAAAACATATTTTTAAAACAGTCCCAGTAATAATACTTAAAGTTATTTAGTCCTTCTCACAAATGATTATTTATTTTCTATTAATTTGATACAATACTATACTTGGACTAAATTGATTCAGATAATAAATGTCATAGCTTTTTGTGCCAGTGTTTGCGAAAAAATATAAAAATGTGTGTTATTTTTAATTACATTTCAGCATTTTTCTCATGTACTACATTAATGTCACAACTCATAATATTAATAGTAAGAATGTATGAAAACTGATTAAAAAGCTACCGTTATACAGGGTGCGGAAAGATGATGGGTACTTTTTGGAATATCAATAAAAACCAAACAAAATAATGCCTATATTTTTCACACCCCGTATTTAGTAAAATATAAGTTTTAACAAAGGAATGGGAATCATTATGATGTGACATTTTTGCAATAAATTAATTTTTTATATTAGACATTTAAGATTAAAATATTTTATGTAAAGTGGTATACTTCCTCACTTGCATTTTTGCTATGTAATGTTTTTTTTAGATTTACATTTTCATACAGTTACCATTTAAAACATACTTAACTTAACCTAATGTAACCATGGTGCTGCAGCTTAAATTAAGTGGTACTTTCAGCTCGTATATCATCTTCACAATATTTTCCAATTCTGACTGATATTTTCCATCCTTTGTAGTGTTTATGAGTACTTTTCTTTCTCCTGTAACTTCCATTCTGCTAAAATTCTACTTCTAGCTTTTAAAATTTTTTAGGTTGCTATTAGACTAGTCGAATTAGCTTACTTTGAAGCGAAAAAAAATAAAATTGTTAACAGGATGGGAACAGTTGGAAATGGTGAATAGGCGTATAATGAACGTAGAAAAAATAAATGCGTGAGCAGGGATGTTTCCAGTTATAGTTGGGGGGTGAAAAGGGGTGGAATTTTGGATTATTGCGGTTTCCGGAGAAAATTGACGTCGGAGAGAAAAGTGTACAACAGAAAAGTTGTAGATCATAAAAAGGTCTACAACCTTTGTGGGAATAATTTTCTCATATAATTTCAAAAACTCCGAGAAAAATGCGAACAACCGCTTTTATCGTTTTTTATTTTCCATTTACACAATAATAATTTTATTTCGATAAAACTTGGTGAAAGTATACCTTCTTATGTCCGAAAAATCCACAAATTTTTTTCAGATAAAAATATCAACAGACTTCCGAGCCAATCACGTTTCTCGGTCCAAAAAAATATTTTTCAAATTAAAATTCTCCTTTGGAAAATTGTCGCAGAGACTTCATTCATGTCGCCATTTTTGTGTGAAATAATAAAAATATACAGTGTCCATTTAGAAACATGCTCAAAAGTTGGAAAAATCAAAAAATGAATTCTGCAACCATCTTTTTTTATTACTTTTTTTGAGCATATTTTTGAATGGAGACTGTATATTTCTATCATTTCACAAGAAAGTATAACTCAAGACGAAAAAATAGCGACATGAATGAAGTCTCTACGACAATTTTCAAAAGGAGAGTTTTAATTAGAAAAATATTTTTTTGGCCGAGAAACGTGATTATCTCGGAAGTCTCTTGATATTTTTCTCTGAAAAAATTTGTGGAATTTTCGAACATAAAAAGGTATACATTCACCAAGTTTTGTCTAAATAAAATCATTATTGTGTAAATGGAAAATAAAAAACGATAAAAGCGGTTTTTCACATTTTTCTCGGAGATTTTGTGATTATATGATAAAATCAATTTGACAAAAGTTGTAGACCTTTTTATGATCTACAACTTTTCTGTTGTACACTTTTTTTCCGACGTCAACTTTCGCCGGAAATCGCAATAATCCAAAATTTCACCCCCCAAATATATCTGGAGACACCCCTGCTCACGCATTTATTTTTTTTCACATTTATTAAACGCCTCTTCACCATTTCCAACTGTTCCCATCCTGTTAACAATTTTCTCTTTGTAAAAGTGCTATTTGCCTGGACTATATATGTAGGTTTATACTAGATTCACAGTATAGGAACGAACCAGTAGTATAACTCTCATAAATTTCATTCATAAGTTGCCAGAGCTTTTGATGACCTTGAACGGATTGCTTTACGATTCATTTTACTTTTCCATAGACGTAGGTAGCATAAGTTTTAAAATGACTTGAAAGTGTTGAATGTTTTTTCTTAAATATTGTAGAGCAGTACACTGATGAGTGAATAAAACAATAGTCTCATACAAAATATTTATTGGTTTACACACACACTACCCGTTTTCTTCTTTTTAATGGTATCCATCCAAAAATAATAATGTTTGTTTGTCCGAAAAGCCGTGAAAATATAAGCCCTGTATAATAAATAATGTTATTCGCAAATTCACCACTTGCACTTTGGTTGGATCGCAGCACAAAACTGGCCGCCGGATGAGATACTCAAACTCATCCGTTGTAGGTCACAGAGAACTCGGGAGTGAAACGTCCGAGATAACATACTGGTTCGTTCCTATACTGTGCTAGATTCATCAATTCATCACCTTGCACTTGATCTTTATTTAAATCATTTGTTATACAACTTTTTAAAATTTATAATTTATTTTTTTGTAAAAAAACTCTAGTACTTATTTATAAAAATATATATTTTACCCCACCATACATAAATAAAAAATGTTGAAAAAGTATCTCCGATTTGTTTTTCTTATACTAATCACTTGTTATATATCACATTATTTACGTTGCACAAAATATAAGAAAATGTTGAAGCTTAAACAATAAACTACCATAAAAACCAAGTGGAAAAAAAAATATAAACAATAATTACAAATTTGCATGCTTGTAGCATTCAATAACCCCATCAGACTCCAAGTCATTAATTTCTTCACCAGAATAACCCAAGTTGATGAGAATCTCCTTGGTGTGCTCCCCAACTTGAGGTAAAGGTTCAGTGGACAAAGACTCACCGGGAGTCCTGTTGAGTCTCGGATGGGGATTGGGACTATAAAAATCTTTCGTTTTTGTAAAAGTTTTTTGTTCCACGTTATGCGGATGCTGCGGAGCTTCTTCTAAAGTCAAAACTGGAGCTACACAAGCATCGGTAGAATCAAAAATTTCGCACCATTCATCTCGAGTTTTTTCTGCGAATTTTTTTGTAAATATTTTTTTCAATTTATCGAAATCTCCGAAGTGCGGTGTTTCTTCGAGAGTTAGATCTAAGCCTGGAATGTTTATATTGAGAAAACTTTTTTACTTAAATGATTTTTAAATTTACCAGCTATAAGTTGATTGTAAAATTGTGGTTCTAGTGCGCCAACAGCCATATATTTTCCATCTTTCGTCTTGTATACTTCATAGAAATGGGTTCCACTATCTAGGACGTTTCTTCCTCTTTCTTGTCCCCATAATGGCAAAGTATTTTTCCCTCTGTAAAACCAAGTACCCAAGTAAGCTGTTCCTTCTACCATTGAAGAATCGACTATTTGACCTTTGCCAGATTTACCTCTCTCTATCAAGGCAAGAAGAATTCCCAAAGCGCAAGTTATTCCTCCACCTACAATAATGATCTTAGAATCATTCCCTTTTTGAGGTACAACACAATTACAGTGTAATCAATTTTACTTTGCATTACCTCCAATATCAGCCAAAACATTCACAGGTGGTAGTGGATTATCTCCTTCTCTACCAAATAAAGAAAGTAAACCAGATAGAGCTACATAATTAATATCATGACCAGCATTTTTACTAAAACTTCCTGATTGTCCATAACCTATATAAAACCGATATTCAAAGTAGTATGTAATTTGTTTTAGATACATTTCATACCTGTCAATCTAGCATAAATCAATTTGGGATTGTTTTCCATTAAAATATCTGGTCCTAGCCCAAGTTTCTCCATAACTCCTTTTCGAAACGGTTCTATAAGGACATCAGCTTGTTTAGATAAAGCTTTAATAACTTCTTGACCTTTAGGATGTTTAATATTGAGACTAATAGATTTCTTCCCATTTCCTAGGCAATCTAGATTTGTATTAGATCCAATCTAACAAAAATTGGGAAACACAAGTGAGCAACAAAACAACACTTTTCTATTTGCTATGAGAAAGCTGTAAGTTTTAAATAAGCTGTTTGATAGAAATTAATTTTTTTAATAAATACATGTACGGTTTGTTTCCTTTTTATATATACTAATAATAACAATAAAGTAAATTCAAATGTGTTAGTGTATATAGTTACATTGATAAAAAAAATGTAACCTTCAAATGACTCCTGAATATTTCCAAATGATAGTAATAAAAATGAATTCTAAATTCACCTTATCTACACGAATAACAGTTGCCCCAAATTCTGCTAGCACCATTCCACAATAAGGAACTGGTAATAATCCAGAGAATTCCAATACTTTTAAACCTTTTAAAGCCATTTTTAAGGATACTTATATATTATTCAACTGTACGAAAGTGTATTGCATAAATTTCATTATGTGTAATATAATTCACTTTTTTATTTTGAACTTTGGATTATGTTTGTATAATAACTTTGTATTTTCGATTTTGTAATTTTAATTTTAGTGTTTTTCTTGTTATTTATTTTTCAGATGGTAGTAGGTAATGATTTAAAAACGCATGTTTCATGGGATATTTCAATAAGAATTTAAACACATAATACGTGAATAATTCAAACAAAAAAAATTCATAGGAAATGTTGCTCAGTTTCTCAAATACTTGATTCAATTATTATGCTTAATTTACTACAAAAATTTGTTGAATAAATTGTTTATGACGTCATTATAATCAGACACTCTCTAAGAAATGCTCAAATAAAGTTGACATTAATGATACCAACAAAATGAACCAAATATTACTAAATACTTCATCTCGTTTCCGTCTTTTCCTTTTCTGCACGTGTCGGTGAATTTCGTGCTGTGTTAGTAAAAGACTTTCACAATGGCTCCTAAACGTAATAATATGATTCCAAATGGTCATTTCCACAAGGATTGGCAACGTTTTGTTAAAACTTGGTTTAACCAGCCAGCTCGCAAGATTAGACGAAGAACAAATCGTATAAATAAGGCTCGTGCTATTGCTCCTAGACCTGCTGCTGGACCTCTGAGGCCTGTAGTAAGATGCCCATCAATCAGGTATCACACTAAAGTTCGTGCTGGACGTGGATTTACTCTCCAAGAATTAAAATCTGCTGGACTTAACCCCAGATTTGCAAGGACTGTAGGTATGTCAATCATTTGAAACAAACATGTCTTCATAACTTCTTTATTATAGCGATTTGCTTTGTACACAAATAAGAATCATATTTTATTAGCTCATCTTATAATTTTCTTCATTTGATTTATAACTTTGTATACAATTGTTTATATTCATAATACTCGCTATAAGTTGGTGTCATGGTTCTTTCTTTTGCAGGTATTTCAGTAGATCACAGACGTAGAAATAAGTCCGTAGAATCAATCCAACTAAATGCCCAACGCCTTAAAGAATACAAATCTAAATTGATCTTGTTCCCCATCCACAACAAGAAGAAACTCCGTGCTGGAGAAGCAACAGAAGAAGAACGCAAGGTAGCCTCCCAATTACAAGGTGAAGTACTACCTATCAGACAACCTGGACTTAAGACAAAGGCTAGAGTACCATCAGAAGAAGAAAAGAAATTCGAAGCCTATGTAACTTTGAGGAAAGCACGTGCTGATGCCCGTCTTGTTGGTATTCGTGCCAAGAGAATCAAGGATGCTGCTGAAAACCCAGAAGACGTAACTAAAGCTGCACCAGGCAAAGAAAAGAAAGCCAAAAAGTGAATTAATGTTTAATTTTATATAAGATAATAAAATATTTGGTTTTCAACTATGGCTGTTTTTCTTTTTCTTTACTGTACATTTCAGGACTGGATTTGGAATAATAAAATTCAATTTAATTTGTATAAAGTATATTTATTGATACAAAAATAATTGTTTAGAATACATATGTTAGCTTTAGCATGGAAATTAATCACAGGATATAAAGGATATTAATCCAGTTAGGTACTGCAAATATTTTATTAATTAATAGTGTTGTCTGATTTATTTAAGTTTGTATCAAAACATGATACTAGAAAGTACAAACCATCGTAAATTATTATGGTTATTTACTGTATCAAATATTTTGAATTCATTTGATTCGGACCCAGTAGCTCGAACAGCATTTGTTTGGTGTTTGTTGAAAAAATATTTACAGTCTCACAATAATGAACTGGATGACATGAAAACCAACACAAGTTTGATAATGTACTTTTCGGCAAGTAAAATGACAAAAGTCAATAAAATATTTATTTTCTAAAAAGCCAATAAATAGAATAATACAATAAATAAGATTTCAAAATAAATAACAATATTGTAAAATGGTGACATTTTGAGCATAAAAATTATAGCATGCACCCAAACAGATTTTTGCTAAAGTTATATTTGAGTTAAGTCAAGTAGAGCCAAATCAAGCAAGAGCGAAAGCAGGTTACTTTATCTGACTCAAGGCACTGGGAAGCTGCCGAGAAAAAATCTTTATAGAGGTTAGAAGAATAAGAAAAACTGGAAATTACATTTTCATCAAATCTCAACGATTTGCGGAAAAATATATTTTCGAATAATACTTTCAATATACAAAATTCTATTTAGGTGAATATCTTTTGCAGCAAATAATAAATGCAAAAAAGAAGCAATCAAAGATCCATTGTCATTTAATATAAAAATATTTGATTACAAAATTAAGTTGAATAAAAGAAACAGTACATTGTCACTGATATATTATTTTATGCTGCATTAACAGCTGATTATTCCTAGTTTAAATGCAATCTTAAATAAGTTTTAGTTTAGCTTATGATGAATCCTTCAACCAACCTTGAACAGCTACAAATACCACATGGGTAGCGTTATGTTGGTAGCACCGTTTTAACTAAGTGTGGATTTATGCAGCAACATTTAACAATTATCAATTAGCATTTAACAATTAACATTTATCAATTATAAGTTGAACTACTCATTTCACTATGACTCCATCTATGCAGACAATTAACAATTATCATTTAACAATTACGAAGTTGGCCAACTTTTAACTTTCTTAAATTAAATGTACCGTATTTTCATCTAGTGCGCAACTAGTACGCAGATCCTTACTTTTTTCATAGAAAAGCGGTTGACTTGGGGTTATGTTGGGTGTTTGTTTATTTTCAAGTTGTACTAATAAAAGAAAGAGTCTTCAATTCTACTATACATCTTCAAAATTGTTCCAATGCACAAATAGACATAAAAATGTAGGGTTATTGTAACTAAAATCTCGGGCTTTTGCGCATGCTTACTATTTTCTCCTAATTTATAATTGTGTCTGCATAAACGATGGCAGTTTTACTAATTGTTAAATGAAAAATGTTAAATGCTAATTGATAATTGTTAAATGTTGCTGCATAAATCCACATTAATTCTTAGTTGGCATATGTGGGTGTTATTTATAATGTCCAATGCCACTGTTCTGTCAATCTTTAAGGACATTAATACTTCACTAGTAAAAGGTAAAAATTATAACTGAAAAAGGATGGGAATTTATTAAACGTCTGTCCTAAAACGCCTGTGAGCAGTATTTTTGCTTCCCTTTCTTGAAAAACATCCAATAACTTTGTATTTCCTTCCACTTATTGAAAAATGCATGCGTTATACAAAATAATAGACCGTTTTAACGAAAGACATCTTGTGATTGCGGCAACCGTAGTCTACCTATAGGTTTATATAGGAACTAATAGAAGCTAACTGAAAATTTAAAAGGAAACTGTAACCAAAGAACTGGTAGATTAACAAGATTACTTTACAAGTGTCATCTTGAATTTACAGATTACTTTTAAAATTACAGTTAGCTTCTATTAGTTCTTATAAAGCCGATAGGTGGACAGCTGTTGCTGCAACCATAAGATGTCTTCCGTTAAAACGGTGACTACAGATTTCACTAAGCCAAATTAATAGCTGGAATGGTTGATAAGTCTCGTCTCGTGTGCAAGCTTAGTTAAGAAGTCATCTATTGAGCTAAGTATAGTGAATTTCCACGTGACGTCACAAACTATTTTGACAACAGCCTGGTGGTAAAACAATAAACAAAGCGTTCAGAACACGTGGTACTTAATAGTGAGGTTATGGATATGCTGATTTATACTGATAGATCGTGTTTGAGTTTAGTTGGTTTTTGCTTCAGTGTACTTTTAAAGTTATTTTAATTGATGGGCTTGCATATTTAATAATGTATAATATGGGTTAATAGTTTGTTTGTTATTTGATAATTATTGATCGTGTTTATTGTTTTACCACCAGGGTATTGTCATTATTGTCAACTGTCGTGGACATGCTCTATTATTATCACGACTACTGGGATGCAGTTACCTTATCTTAACGGACAATTTTTATATTTTTAAATAGAATTAAAATTTTTATCACATTTAATATTAATCATTTCATATAAATAAATAATTCTCTGTATATATTCTTATTTAAAATATCAATATTCCAATATCGTTTTTCACTTACACCTATATTATTTTAATCAATAAATAAGACGTTGAGAACGCACTCAAAACAAAAGATCATTCTTAAACTACTCTTCTCCTTAGAAAAATAGATCTCTACATTAAAATATTATCGATATGTCATTTAAATTAATTTCCTAGTATTTCAAATCTTAATACTCGTTTTATTTAAACTGTGTGCGTCTATAAAATCAACAAATAAAGGTGGATTCATGCAAGAAAAATTTAAAACTAAAGTTAAGACAATAAAATCATGTTCATGCAAGAAACTAACAAATTATAATTAAAACTAAGAAAGACGGTTAACTTTCAACTAAGAAATTAATTTTTTCCATGAATTCCACACAACGCATGCGTCAAGCCATGACCACAGATCACCTACTGGTGATTTATGTTAGGTTATTGTTTACATGAGCTTTTCTTACATGTTTGAAAATATTTTTATAGTTTACAACAATATTTTTCGTAAACAAGTTAGTTTACGTTTAATATTTATCTTTAGCTATCTAACACAGCTCGATTACTATTGGAAGTTTTGACAAATGATTGAAAAGAGTGCGCATGTCCGGTTGATTTATTAATTTATGATGCATGAACAGCTGACCATTCTTAGTTTAAATTTAATCTTAATCTTAAATTAGTTTTAGTTCAGTTGATGTTGCATGAATCCACCTTAACTCTAGGCAGATCCATTTTTAATTATTATTTACTGTTAGGGATTCAAATTAGAATCGTAGCACCGCGACTTTGTCTACATTGTCTTATAACCTCACTTTCTTTGCCGTTGTTTGATTTTAGCTTAGAAGTTGTGTATGTTGTTCGATTGGGAGCTTCAAGATACCGAAAAAGAGTAGCATCGGAGATTGAGTGAGCTTAGAGTGAACCTACTATTAATTGTCTATGTACGGTGCTCCTACCAATCGATGTACGTAGTTTTACCACGTACATAACCGAATTCGAAATATATTTTTTACTATAAAGTTGTCGAGGTAACTGTGCTTACGCCATGTACGAATATGGTAGGCGGTAGATTTCTCGAGAATATTTCCAAGTTGTTGTAAAAAGAATCTAATTTGGAATCGTCGGAAGGCGGAGAAGGTAAATAAATAAAAGTAACGGCAGTTTCCCCGGTCTGTTGTAGAATCAAAGTGTTGACGCTGAAAATAAATAAATATATTCATACAAATAATAGGAGATTATACAGGGTGTACCAACCTTACGACAAACTTCGGTACATCTACTATTTTTGTTCATAGCATTTTTTGATATCTCTTAAAATAACCCATATAGGTACCGAAGCTTGTCGTATTGGTACACCCTGTATAGTCGTTAGTGTTGACTTACCCTTTCGAATATCGTTCTTTTTCCGTACTACTCGATTCTAGTATGTTTTTCCATCCTTCGACTGGAAAAAGTTCGGCTTCGATTCTCAATTTTTTCAATAAAGTTTCCAATTTTTCCGAATGACTCTGCGTTGACGAGCTGAAAGCGAAGTAGCTTGTTCTTGCTTCGTCACAAATGCACAATCTAAACATAATTATTTATTTATAGTACATTCATTTGGTAATTTTACCCGAAAGTTTACCGTAGGGGATCTCTGAAGGCGCGAGGGTGCTGTCACATAGAGAGTCCCATCAGTACTAGAATTTCTACTTTAATGAGAACCAGAATGAAAACTGTAACGCCGTTAGTGCGTTGAGTGATAAATATAATTATATATTATTATATTTATCACTCAACGGTTAGTGGTAGTTGCAGATTCTTCCACATATATCAGCGCTGACATCCTAACCTGACAATGACCATTGTAGACCAACGTTTTACGACGTGTTTGTCCAGTTTTTGTCTTTAAAAACTCTTTTGCTTATTTGCGTGTGTGTTGAGTATTCGTAGTTGGTTTTTATTGTTTATAGTGAGACTTTTACTTTAAGAAACATATTCGCGACTGACTATGTATTGTGAAAGACTGTAATGTGAGGTAAGCTTTATCTTTATAAAAAAACATGTTTCATTAAATAAAAAGTGACAGAAGTAGTTATTCTTCCATACAGCTTTAAACTTCCCAGCATTGTTGTTGAACTCCTAACATTTATTTTTCTTATACAGGGTGTCCCACGACGAGCTAAAACTATCTGTATATGGGAAAATACTTATAGTAAAATCATGAGAATTTCTACGGTTCATTTTTCGGATGCGATCTTTTTAACTAAAATATTTTCAAATATGGCAGACTTCCGGTTCTACCGGAAGCCGACAGTAACTTTGTTATTTTAAATAGAACACCCTGTATATTAATACATTTTATCTGCGTAAGATTTTAGTATACTTTTGTCTGAAAACTTTTTTCGAAAAATGCATATTTTTTGAGTTATAAATTTTTTTGTAAAAAATTTGACGGTTGCAGACCCTTACAAATTATTTTTTTAAGAGGATACCCTTAAAGATATGAAAATGGTTTCTGTTCAGTTGCTTTTAGCAAGGTCAGACCTATTTGAATCTATGTTGAAAAGTTTTTCATTTTATACAGGGTGTGTATAGAAAGTGTTCAAATTTTAACTTCATAAATACCAAATTTCTTCATTTTTTTAAATAGAATCACCCGGTTTTTTCTATTTTAATTCATTCAGGGGTAGAAAATAAGGCAAATTTATCTATACTTACCTATGCCTAAACCTTACCGTTATCCAGATATTAAATGTTTTCTGTAAATTTTTAGAGATGCAGGATATCTTACATCAAATAAAGCAAATATCTTCTTGTAACTACTTTGCCATATTTACCATGTATTAAAAGCAAATTTACATAATCTTTTTTATTTCTTAATGCTTGTATCAACGGGTCAAAATAAAATTTATACCACACCTGCATCTCTCAAAATTTACAGAAAACATTCAATATCTGGATAACGGTAAGGTTTAGGTATAGGAAAGTATACATGAATTTGCCTTATTTTTTTACCCCTGAATGCATTAAAATGGAAAAAACCGGGTGGTTCTATTTAAGAAAATAAAGAAATTTGATATTTATGAAGTTAAACTTTGAACAATTTTTATACACACCCTGTATAAAATGCAAAAATTTTTCAACATAGATTGAAATACGTCTGACCTTGCTAAAAGCAAACGAACAGAAAACAATTTCATATCTTTAAGGGTATCCTCGTAAAAAATAATTTACAAGGGTCTGCAACGGTCAATTTTTTTACAAAAAAATCATCGAAAAAAAAGTATGCATTTTTCGAAAAAATTTTTCAAACACTATACCAAAATTTTACGTAGATTTCAAAAATGTATTGATAAACAGGGTGTTCTATTCAAAATAACAAAGTTGCAGTCGACTTTCGGTAGAACCGGAAGTCTGCCATCTTTAAAGATATTTTAGTTAAAAAGATCGTATCCGAAAACCCAAACGTAGAAATTTTCATGATTTTACTATAAGTATTTTACCATATACAGATAGATTTAACTCGTCATTGGACACCCTGTATGTTTGTCATTGAAATATGTAGAAAAACGTTTCACTTATTGTATACTTTTTTTATTCAATAAAATATATAGACTTCAGGCATTATATGGTCCATTTTTTGACATTTCATTTAATTTAACTTGACTATTTTATTGTTATTATTGTAATCAATTTAATGTTGAGTAACTTTAAATGAAATATCAAAAAATGGACCATAAATGTCATTTTGCAATGAAAGTAAAATTACAGTAATTTTTAATATGCCGCCAAAAACTGTAAAATTACAGGAATCTTCTTTTTCGGCTGTTAGCGAAGTTCACAACCATCTGATTTGTGTTAGAGGTACTGACGGGACTCTCAAGGTAGCGTCACCCGTACAAATAGAGGGCACCACGGGTCAGTTTCCGATCTATAAGTATTTTTTATCTGAGTTTACCACCTCAATGTCATTTAAATTAAATATCAGAACTATGGTAACAAAATTTGCTCTTTGATCAAGGAATCTTTAAATTAAATTAAATATACTGACAAATTGGTGACATTGGCATCGTTGCAGTCTAGTCCAGACGTTATGATTAGTTCTTACCTCAACTTCAATTTCTTCCACAACGGCACCATATTAACAATACAAGCTAATTGCATCATGAATAGAGAAATTGTATCAAAAGAATCATGTTCTCCTGGGTTTAAGAAGTTTACAGGCCACACGTCAATGTATTTTTTACTCTTGACACTAAAAAAATAAAACACTTCGTATTCGCACACCCTATAAATATGAATGAACTTACATTCTACTATCTTTTTTCAATTTATAGAAATTTCTGCACAAACACAAATTTTTATTCATTCTCAACACATCCCGCATCATTTGAACATACTCGGAAGGTTGTAAAGTACTTTGGGTTTTCAAAGGAAAAACGTCGTTTTCAAATTCGTGATTTTGATAAGTAGAATCAACACTGAAAAAAAAAATAATAAAAGTTCAATAATTAACATGGTTATTCTATTTTTTTTATACCTTTGAAGAAAATCTTGTGGTTCTTCTTCATCTAAAAATCCGAAAATAACCGTATTTGGCTTCATGGCGCCCATCCCAGACAATCTGATCAAATGTTGAAGACCTTCTCTTACCGTTTTTGCTACTGTCAATTCAACAAACGCTTTTACCTTAAAACAATATGATTTTATTACAAAATTGAATAATGTGACTGTTTAGAGTAGTATCGCCATCTATACCTGAGTAGACGTACTAATTACTATAGTTCATTTACGATAAGTTTGCAATTTTGACATTTGTAGTAACAATTGCAGCCACTGAACAAAATCTAAATATCCAAAGTGTAAATGGAATAATTAATCATAAAAAGGGGGAAGTTACGGTCCAAAAGTTGGCTGCCGTGTCCGGTTGCCAGACTTATGTTGTCAAAATCAGACAATTTTTGTTGTGTTCTTTTTACACTATTCTGTTCAGCTCTGTTGAGATAATTTTCAACCTGAGCGGGTGACCAAAGTGAACAGGAAATCTTAAAAAGAATGCTCCTTATGTTTTGAGGTTATGATCAACTAAACGGCAGAGCCGAGCACACACAAGAGGTAGTGCAGTTAGGGGCAAGAGGGGAAGAGATAGTTCAGCTCTGTTCAAAACGAGCGCTTAAAAAGAATACGCAAAATCATTCAAGTGAACAGAGCAGCTGATCTGCTCGAGCAAATTCGGTAAAAAGAACACACCTTTTATCAGAATTTCTTGTGTTGGTTTGTCGTTTTCATTCGCATTTAATAGTGTGTTATTTACTGTGTAAATTATAATCTGTTATTTTCATAACTATTTAAAAGAGAGTATAGAACACTGCGTCGCAATGCACGAGTCTTTATCAAGTGGTTGCAAGGAGATGGTAGCATCCCTAATATCATATTTTGAGATAGAACGAGATAACGGTGGACCGCTAATTTCTATTACTTCTGTGAGAGATGTAAGTCTTTAATAAATACATTGTTACTTAATACTGCAATAACGATATGCAATTCAACATGTGCATGAAGATAACATTTTTCAGTTAAACTCAAGGTTTCAAACCTGGACATTTTGAAATTTATATATTTACTCATCAAAATTTTATAATTTCTGTTTTTATTTTTGAGTTGAATGTAATCTTATACAATAAACAACTTATCAACATAATTTTATGCCAACAGCTGGAAAAAAATTACAACGTGGCAACGATGTAAAACATCTGTCATGTTTTGTTATTGGGAAAAGTAGAATTCGATAGATGGCGCTCTGAATCTGAAATGTCATCTTAGCAACGAGTAAAACAAATCAGCTGCCGTATAAACCCTTTGATATTTAAGTGGTTTTATTTTGCTGTTTTAGTTATTTAGTTAATTTACAAAATCGATTATAAAATTTAAAAATTGCATATTCACCTTCAGATGATCTATCAAAGTTAACCAATGAGTCAGTTGTCCTAAAGTCGGATCTGGACCTTGTTCGCCGGTTTCAGCAGTATCTACATGACCAATTACATACAATCCACCTTTTTTCAAATCATTAATAAAATCAATCAAAGGACAACAAGATCTTGGACTATTAACAAGTAAAAGCACCTGAGGACGCCAAAATTTCACATGATCCTTACGAGAATCCAATAGGAGAAGATATTTTCTAACCTGATGGAACATGAGCGCTTGTGAAATACTCCCCCATTGAGCTTCTTTAGAAGGCGAGTACAAATGCAGTCCTACCACTAATATTAAACACAATAAAATACTGCATGCAGCATAAATGGGACTGATAACGAACATCATCACAATGGTTCCAAGGAAGGCAAATAAGGCTGTGTGCCAAGTGAAAAACATGAAAGTCGGACGAAAGTTTGGAGCACCGGCTAATTCCAATCCCAAACAAGCCATATTTGTAGCTAAATAACTTAAAAGGAAGAGCACCGAGTTAAGTTGAGCTATAGTGTTTAGAGAGCCAATTAATAAGATAAGTTGGACTAATATCGTGGAAACTACAACTGCTCCTACTGGATTACCCTTCCAAGTTCCTTTTGGTACAAAATTTAACAGTGGACCTGAAATAAATTGGGTTTTATTTTTATAAAATGTTTCTTTGCAGCTAACTATTGTACTTACCGAAAATTTTATCTTTTGATAGAGCCTCGAGTACTCTAGAAGCTCCTATAACATTACTCAAAGCGGCCGACCATGTTGCCGTTATTAGTCCGATAGCAACACTGGGTGGAAAAGCACTTGCACCTGCCATATATAAATAATCGTTCAAGAGCAATTCCCTGGTACAAGTTGCGGCAGTTAATAAGGATATCGCTATGTATATGATAAAAGTGAAACCTATAGCCGAAAGAGTTCCTTTTGGTATGGACTTTGCAGGGTTTTTAAGTTCACCTAAAATTTGAGTTGTAAATTTTTCAGTTTTTGTTCTTATATAAATGAAATTACCACTCATATTAGCCCCAGCCATAATTCCGGTTACTCCTGAAAATAAAACTCCAAAAACAGTAGCAAAAGTAACTATTTCTCCAGTGGACGTATAATCAACACCATACCCAGGAAATAAATTATTACTGAAAGTTGTACTTGAAAGCCCTGTGTAGTTTCTTGTAACATAGTCAGTACCATTATGAAGTATTTTATTCGATGATGGTATAGACACCTAAAAATACATTTTTAGTGGTAATTGAGATTAAATAATTTAAACTACACACCTGAAGAAAACCTTCATAGAAAAAACTGAAAAATGTAATACCCAAACAACTACAAACAATTATCAATATAAAAACCGCTGTTTTGGCAAACATAGAAGCTCCGATGAGACAAATTAATAAATTCATTATGTTTAGTACACTACCATATAAAAATCCATGCCATTGTCCACCTGGAATGATGTCTTTTGCAAGAGATCCTAAAAATTATTAAAATACATTTAAAAAATGTGATAATAAACATATATTTATATTAAATACCAACCTGAGGGTCCAAAATTTTCTATTAAACCTTCAACACAACCTGATATGTAGAGAGCACTACTAACAATGTTAGCAACAAAGAAAAGAGTGCCAATTGAGCCTCCAAACTCAGGCCCTAGTGTCCTACTTATCATAACTAGAAATAAAATTTGGTTGTACATTTTTAAATGATAAATTTTGAAGTAAAGATGAATACATACAATATGCTCCTCCACCTTCAACAGCCCCATTTGTGCATATAGCACATATAGACATTACAGTAAATACTAAAATAGCATATGCTATTAGAAATTGTGTTAAAGTCACTAGTAATCCTGCATTTCCTACAATATAACCTGAAAATAGAAAATATGCTATATTTTCACACTTTTTTCAAACTTAAATAGTTTGTCATACCCATTCGAAGAAAAATTAATGCAGAAAACATGGATAGAGTAACTGGCGAAAATACTCCAGCAAAAGTTCCCAATGTTCTGGTGGTGGACTCTTCGGAAAATGTACCAAATTCCACATACCCCAACCCAGGGTTAATTCTGGAGTTTTCCCCATCCCTATTGAATATACCTAAACAGAAAACCGTTCACAAATATTATTAGGGAGTAACATTTTCGGATTGAATTCTCTTTCATTGATAACCAGCTTAATTTGTTTTCCTTTATTGATATCTTTCCATTTTTCCTTGTTTATTATTTTTTTTTATAATTGCAATAATTTTTAAATTTTTGTCATTAGTGTTATCAACAAAAATTTCCATTAAATTATTTATGTAAGCAAGTTTAATATTTTATTATCATTGTATTACTGAATCATCAGTACTTCCTCTGATATGTTGGAATGGTTCGCATCAATTAATTTGAATTAAATGTGATATGAGATAATTAAATATTACATTATAGACTGCAGCTACTGAGATATCTGTTTACATTTTATTAATTAGTAATATGAGTAATTTGTAAATTATGTAATTTACTTTAGAACGTACATTCAATAGGTACTTTATTTGTACTTACTGATAGCTGTTTAATTGTGTTGTATACATATTGTATACATATTTGGATTAATATATAAAAAAAAATTAATAAGCCACCTGAAATAAATTAATATAAATAATGTTTTTGTATACATACCAGATAATTTTCTTATAAAATTCCTATTGTTCACTAAAGGGGCAGCATTGTTTGTTGAACCCTCCTCTGGAGCCAGCATTGTTATGGTTGTTAATGGTTTACAGTTACAAATTGACCCACTTTGTTTAGGTACTGAGATTTGAACTTTAACAATTATTTATACATAATAAATTAGTCATCAAATTCACACAATTTGATAAGAATTATGAATGTTTACTTTTTTGACGTTTATCTTATGTTACCTATGATCAGACGGCTTTCAGACAGACATTTGAAATTTGTGATTTGAATATTTAAAAAACGTTGTTCCAATACAAATCATTATACCAAATAAGCTTATCAATGCTTACCAATCAGATTATCTCAGTTGCTGCTGGATGTATCCATTCGAAACCAGGTTACATACAATTCTACCAACATTATTCATTTTAAATGTCAAATTTCTTTAACCCATCATTTAACCTCAAATTAATATTAGAAAATAAATAAAACTTTAATATTGTTTTCTCGTTCTACAAAACCTAAAAAATGTGTAATGTCGATGACCATGAAGCAACTAATTCACCAATTAGAGGTAGAAAATAATAATATTAAATTTTAATAAATCAATACCTACAGCTTATTTTCTCAGGTCCAACACTATCAACTTCTACATCTAGTTTTGAAGCTTTAGATCCACATGATCCCAACCTAAGTCAATTAGCTAATACTATGTTTAGTAAGACTTCAGAATATTTATATGGTGAATTGACATCTACCCTAGATGATTATAGATTATTAGAAAATATGAACCAAGCAGTCATTACCAAATATTCTGACATGAAAAACCTTTCGGTTAATGTTAAGAAAAGTATGAATGAGCTAAACGAAAAATGTGAGTTTTTGAGTCACCGTGTAATAAAGCACAATTGTTTATTAAATATTTGTTTTCTAGATAGTTCTTTAGTTCCCGTGTTGCAGCAAATAGATCAGATAGAAGCCAGTGTGATAAAATTGGAGCAAGCTGCCTATAAATTAGATGCATATTCTAAAAGGCTAGAAGCTAAGTTCAAGAGTCTAGAGAAACGATAATTTATTACTAAAATACAATTTTTGTTACACATAATTTTATTTGTATGTTGTATATTTTGTATATTATAATTTTATATGAGTACCTACAATCAGTCTGTGTTATCAATTGCTGCAGGTGGACAGGTTACTTCACTAGTAACATCACAACTTGCATTAGTATTAGATTCCTCTTGTTTTTTAACAATAAATGATCTTTTAATTGCTTCTATTCTTTCTGTGTCTATACAATCTATGAATTCATTCATGTGCTTTTCACATTTTGACATACATTTGGCATTTTGTCTTAGGCAAGCAATTAGCTAGAATTGAATTTTCATAAAATTTCCAGCATTAAAAAAAAGCAGTTACGCAACCAACAATACTAAAACGTGTAATGTGATTAGCGTATAGTAAATTGTGATAATATAAAAATAAACATTTCTGATATAAAATGATTTAAAATATTGACGTACTTCTTCAGTAGAACAATTGGGGTGTCTAATTTCACCAAGTTTACCCTCTATACTTTTGAGTAGTTTATCGATATCTGCTAGTGATATCCCATTCTTTTTTGAGTGTAGGTCATCTTTACATCTTAATTTCTTCATCCATTTATCATCTTCTATTCGTCGATTAGAAGGTTTACATACTACAGATTGGCGTTCTTCTAAAAAAGGTTATATAGGTACATATTAGTTATATGAAGTTACAATTTACAGTTATAATTTTAGGTATATCTTATAGAATGCATCGTTTACCTGGAGGTTTCAAAAGTTTATCAATACAACTATCTGACAGATTTATGACACTTTCGTCACTTGGATGGTCACATCGTTGACCAAATAAAACATTTCCCATTATACGAAAATCATTGGGTTTTTTGACAAAAATAAAATTATTTGACAGAAATTTTGATATGTTATGACATCTTATACCGGTAATTTAAATATAGTAGCGACATCTATAGGTTAATTCAAGAGTGACAATTGTAGTGATCTTCATGTGGTATTTTAGTAGTTTATTAGTTATTCCCAAAATTTAGGGAGCTTTTTAAATGTAATCTACGAATTCTTTAAATAATTTTCTTGAGAATAATCGAGCATAAACCGACCATCAGAAACAAGTTTTATAAAACTGATAAATATTTTATTTTTATCTGAATGGTGTTCCACTTTTTTCAAACAAGCCATCAGGAAAGAGAAATTTTGTATTTAGTTATTTATAAACGTCACTATGTACCGGTTGTGCTTTGTATTTTTTCTTTTTGAAATGAGTGCTAATCCTGTTAACATATTTAAGCCCGGTCAGGTCTTTAACAAACTATTTAATAACAATCAACAAGGAACCATAAGTAAACTACCTCCTCCATTGGAATTCCTTTTACAAAAAATTCAAACCCACAATTCCAACTACGTGTACGAAGATCTTAGCCGACCACCAACATGGGACAGTCCTTCGCATATTTACTCTATAGATAAAGGGAACATCACTGACATGAACATTTCATTGATAGAGGATAATGTACCAAGTGCAGGGACTGCGGAAGAATTGATTGGGGATGAAAACAAACCATTTGATAACAATAATTTAGATGCTAACACTAACATTACTGTAAAAGATACCACAGAAGAAGTACTACTACTAACTGAAGATACAGATGAAACTTTAATTACTTTAAATATCAATATCACAACTGAATCAACATTTTTTGGAGATTACAGCGAGCTGGATGAAAAAAATACCAATTCGACGAATCTTTTTGAAATTATAGAAAATGTTCCAAATAAAACCAAGGAAGAATTGTTGTATGAAGCAATACATAATGTTATTAAAGTGAAAAATGAAAGTTTTGTTTATATTACACCAAGATCTTCGACTTACATTCCTGTCAGAGGTGCAGAACTGCAGAACTGATTAAAATATCAAATTATGAAACAATAATTAGAATAGGTGAGTAAATAGGATGATTTTTAATGTATTTTTGGTTGCATATATATTTGATCTTATAATTGATGCAGCACCACCAAAAGTTATAAATTATATTTTAAATAAATGTAGACCAGCAACACAACCATGGAGACTAAATAATCATAACTTTATTTATTTGAATTGTTACTTTAAGTATTTTTTTAGCCGTTATAAATCGATCAAAAGTAACAGTACCTATTTGGAGCAATAAGTTCTTCAGATAAATATAACTAATTAGGTAGGTAACTTCCGAAACCAAAAGAGGTTTTATTCATTAGGAATATGTAGGTTTAGGCCAGGTGCTGGCGCACAAAGTAATTTAACAGTTTAATTATTTTTTGTTATCAGGTTGAGCTCTTATTTCTTATTTTTAATCAGTAATTTTTCTTCAAATAGGTAATCACTGTACTCGAACTTTTGGATTAAAAATGGCTGTAATTAAGTAAATTGTCTTTCACAATTACAATACAATGTAAGCTGTTGCGTGACTGGCCTAAAGGAAGAAAATGTTACTAGTACTGAATGTAAATTTTTTAAACACACTTTGAGTTGGGTATAAGTGTATTATAATCAGTGGAATCAGTCGAATAACGGTTAACCGAGAAGAGCAATGAAGACATTAATTAGTTGTTTAACTTTCTTTATATGTTTTGAAGTGACATTTAGTTTACCTATGCAGACCGATCCAAGGGTGATATTAGTACCTGTCAGGTATACAGAATTAATTTTTAAATAGTTATATTTAAAAATATTTTTATTATTTGGTGTTTAAAGTAATTTTAGAAACAGAAAAATTGGTACCTAATTGAATTATTTTGTTTGTAGGTAATTGAGGTCATTAAAATTCTAGTAGAAAATAGTTAAGTTTAACCAACAAGTTTATTAATGAGGGCCATTAACAATCGAGCACGAGCAGAGCGAGTGGGTTTATGTTCGAGATTGTTAATAGCCCTTTTAATACTCGTATTATAGTTACAAAGCTTTTCCGTCGACTGTATAAGCTCTATTCGTTTTTCTCAATATTTAAAAAATGAAAATATTCATTTATCATCGTCAAAAATGAATAATGACATGGAAATGTATGTTTGGTTGCCTACACCACAGGTAACTGTCAATATAAATATAATGTATAAGATGTGCGTTGGGTTGCCTACAGAGAAATCGTTGATTTAATGTAAATCATGCATTAATAGGGGTCATTAATGTATGATTTTGTCCAATTTTGAGAACATTAATAGCATATTATGTTAATACGTGGAAAAGGTTGTAAAAGGGTAGCGTGGAAAGATGATAGACATAGATACTATAAATTGGTGCTATGCGTAACTAAGCGTGTCATTGTCGATAGAAAGAAATTATAGGCAATGTTTCTTATGCTTTAATTTTATTTTTCAGTGTTTTATCACCAAACCAGCAACTAAGAGGCCCTCTGGATTTCATCGGTAATTGGATCCAATCTTCCAGTTTTTTCCCGATAGAAATCAACGTACCCGATACTTTTTCCTCAGTTGGTAATACAGTCGGCGGATGGGCTTCTAGCGTTGGAAATTTTGCTCAAAACGTAGGATCTAACTTACAAGGTTTCACACAGAATGTCGGTAATGGTATCCAGAGCTTCGCACAAAGTTTGACGCAGAGAGTACCTCTATTGGGAGCCTTCATAAGACCGAATGGAAGTTCTACTCAGCGATTTGTACTTTTAATTCCTACAAAAAATCTTCCAGAAAATTATCAAGTTAATAATAATGTTGGAACGAATTTTAATATGGGATCGGATATGATGGATGTTTTTCCGTAAATTGGGGTCTCTTAAATCGGGATTTTTAGTGTTCGTAATAATAAACAAGACAACAAGACAACAAGACAACAAGACAACAAGACAACAAGA
>CAJUYG010000244.1:251774-273849 GCA_910591675.1 Galerucella calmariensis | reverse complement strand
GATACTCTTGTACCAGTGCTATATTACAACCGTTTCGAGTTGAGCACTTTGTATAATATTGATACTCTTGTATCGGCGCTATATTGCAACTGCTTTGAGTTGAGCGCATTGATGTGTACATTTTTTTTTTTTTTTTTTTTTTGAGCGATGCCAAGTACACATGCATGTTTTTGGTTTATTTACATACCTATTTCTAAAAATCTAAAATCTACCTATTTATACAACCTTACATATTTTGAGAAGTACATGTTTTTTTAATTCTAAAACAATTATACATTTATACACACGTTTATTTCATTTTGTACGGATTAACATATGGGAAGGACAGCAATTTTTGTAACTGAGCGAGAGTAGACTCCAGATTGAGTTTTTACATGAACGACTCTAACTTTTGAATCCTTGCCAGGGATCACCTTTACGATTCTTGCCATTGGCCATTTAAGGGATGGAACATTGTCTTCTTTTAAAAGTACAAGCATTCCTTCCTCCAAATTCGGTGCAGGACTTTTCCATTTAGGCCTTGTTTGAAGTTGTGTTAGATAATCGTTGTACCATTTTTTCCAAAACGTTTGTTTTATTTTTGTGCATAATTCCCAAAACTTGAGTCGGTTTTCAGGAACAGCGGTTAGATTCCTTTCAGGAAAACTTGTTATTGGAGCACCTATTGTGAAATGACCTGGAGTTAAATATGATAAGTCGGTGGGATCACTGGTGATTTGTGTCAAAGGCCGTGAATTTAGAATGCCTTCTATTTCTATAACTATAGTGTTAAACGCTTCGTAAGTAAGTAGAGCGTTGCCTACTACTCTTTTTAGGTGAAACTTCGCGCTTTTTACAGCAGCCTCCCAAAGCCCACCGAACACGGGGGAATATGCTGGGATGAATTTAAATTCAATGCCTTCATTTGCAGCATAGTTAAGAATAGTGTCCTTATTTTGTTTCGTGTTTTGGGTTTTATATAGTTCTTGCAATTCATTGTTGGCTCCTTTGAAGGTGCCACCATTGTCGCAATAAATCTTTGTTGGCCTGCCTCGTCGATGGATAAACCTTTTGAGAGCCGCCAAGAAATTTGGCGTAGTCATATCTGAAATAAGTTCTAAGTGAACAGCCTTTACAGAGAAGCATACAAAAACTGCTATGTAACATTTTGTTACAATTGATTTTCTGATTCTCGACTGCTTAATATTGAATGGACCGCAAAAATCAATGCCCACATTTGTAAATACCCTACACGAAAGTACTCTGTCTTTTGGAAGAGTTCCCATTAATTGTTCTGAACACTTCGCCTTTGCTTTGAAGCATATGGCACAACCGTGGAGATTTTTTTTTACTTCGCGGTTTCCATTTATTATCCAGAATTTTTGATTAAGGCTGCTGAGAACATGTTTTGGACCTGCATGGTACAATTTTAAATGTTCCTTTTTTATTATCAAGTCTGTTATGTAATTTTTTTTTGGTAAAATAATGGGATGTCTTTGATCAAACCCAATATTTGCATTATGAAGTCTGCCACCAACGCGCAGTAAGCCTTCCCGGTCTATGAATGAGTGTAATGTTTTCAAATTTGATTTTATTTCTAAGGTTGAGTTAAGGGCCTTGATTTCTTCTACAAAATACTTACCTTGCTCAACTTTAATTATCAAATGCAATGCTGCAATTAACTCTGAAGGAGAAAGGTGCCCTGTAAGTTTTTTATTTTTATTTTTTGTATTGTAGAGAAATCGAGCTATCCAAGCAACTGTTCTAACTAACTTGGTTAAACTAGAGAAATTTTCGAAGAAAGATTTTTCCTGGTTTTTTGTGACGGCTACAGTGAATTCTTTTGTTTTTATTTCTGGTAATGGATTTACAAATTCTGTAAATTTTTTGTTGTGCTGAAAATCTGCCTCTTTTAGGCTTTTTAGTCCATGCAGCCAAGTCGTTATATATTTTGTGTCTTGTGGATCAACTCCTCTGCTGAGGATGTCCGCTGGGTTGGACTTGGACTTGCAGTAAGCCCAGTTAAATGATTTTGTCAAGTTTTGGATCTTTATGACTCTATTTGCGACATAAGCATTTAGAGTTTTAGGATCCGAGTGAATCCATGTTAAAGCAATGTTAGAGTCACTATAAAGAAAAACTTCAGAAATTTTTTTGTTTAACAGGGTAAAAATTCTGCTTGCTAGCTCGGCCAACAAAAGTGTGCCATTTAGTTCTAAACGGGGTACTGTGTATTGTTTGTTTGTTGGAGTAATTCTAGACTTTGAGCATAAAATATTGCAATAAATGTTGCTGCTACATATTGATCTAATATATAAGACTGCTCCATATGCAGTGAGGGACGCATCAGAGTATCCAATTAGCTCTACTCTTGTTGCATCATGTAAATGTAAGTTGCGTTCAACTGTTATGACTGACATGTTATTTAAACTATTTTGAAACTCCAGCCATGTATTTTTAAGGTCATTTGGAAGAATATCATTCCAGTCTAATTTACATAGCCACAACTTTTTCATTAGTGCTTTGGCTGTCACTAAGATTGGACCAGCAAATCCCTCAGGATCATAAAATTTGCAAATGAAGGCCAAGACTTGTCTTTTTGTAATACACCCATTGGAGTCAATTTTTGGGGCACAAATTTTAAAACTATCACTATCTACGTTATATAATAGCCCTAAAGTTTTAACAGGAGGATCTATTTTATCTATGTCAACTTCATTAAGGTGTTGCTTTTCTAAAGGAATGTCTTTTAAAATAGAAGCATCATTCGCACACCACTTGTGCAGATTGAAGGATCCTAATTTTAATAACGATATAAGTTCGTTTTTTAATTTTACTGCTTCCTCTACGGTGTCAGCGCCGGCTAGTACGTCATCAACATAAGTATTGTTAATTAGCACATTTGCTGCAAGAGGGAATTTATCTTTGTACCTTTGTGCTAACTCTTTCAGGCAACGAGTAGCGAGAAAGCTGGAACTTTTTAGCCCGTATGTTACGGTTTGTAATTGTAAGCATTGGATTGGAAGTTCACTATTGTCACGCCACAAAATGTTTTGTAAGCTGCAATGGTCAGGATGAATTTTTATCATCCTAAACATTTGTTTGATATCAGTTAAGAAAACGTATCTATAAGTTCGAAATAAAATGAGTATGTCAAACAATTCGTTTTGTACAACTGCACCGTTATATAGAAAATCATTAATGCATAGTTTATTTTTTGATTTCATGCTTCCATCAAACACTACACGAAGCTTTGTTGTTCTTTTTTCTTCTCGTATAACGGGGTGATGTGCCATATAGTACACCGGTTGATTATCAATTTCGTAATTCCCTGGTTCAACGATTTTTGCATGTCCCAGATTGATATATTCATGAACAAAGGATTTATAGTTGTTGAACAGCTGAGGGTTTGAAATGAATCTTTTTTCTAAATTTAAAAACCGTGTATAGGCCACAGAAAACGAATCGCCAAGATTAATTTCTGACATGTCAAATTTTAAAGGTAATTTGACTTCAAATTCCTTATTTTTTAATACAACAGATTTTTGAAACATGTCTTCACATGCCTTTTGTTCGCAGTCATACTCCTGAAAAATTTCAGGTACTTTTTCTATTTCCCAAAATCTTGAGATAATATTTTCTAATTTGTCTCCTTCATTAATCAGACTTGTATGTAAAGAAATTGCAGCAACATTATTTGAATAGAGTTCATTTTTTTTATTGATAACACTTCCACTTGCTAAATATCCAAAAATGGTGTTTTGCAAAATGATGCCATTTGAAAGTGTTATCTTACCATTGCACAAAATGTTAAAGAATATGTCTGCGGACAACAATATACTGATTTCTTTATGTGTACAAAATTCATTGTTTGCAAGTATTAAATTGTTTGGTATGTTCAATGCCTTTATATTGCAATTGCGTATCAGGGGACTATGGGTGATTTTTTCAACTACTGCACATTTACATGTGATTTTGTTTTGGTTGTGGCAAGAATGAATCTCTAGCTCAACAGCTTTGTCGACCTTTAAAGGTGTTCCCTGTATACCTGATATGGTATGATTGCAATTTATTGTTTTTAAATTTAACTGTTTTACTAAATTGTTTGCAATGAGACATAGTTGACTTCCAGAGTCTGCCAAGGCAAGCGCAGTTACAAAATTGCTGTCATTTACTTTTATTCTAACCTTGATGGTTGGAAGAAGAACATCTTGACTAATATTATTTGTAAAAAGAACAAGTTGAGAGTTTTCACTATCACTTTTGTCTTGGTGTAATATTGTGTTGTGGCCTCCGTGACATACACTACACTTCAAATTCAGTCTACAATTTCCACTATGAGCATTCAAACATAATTTACAATGTTTATTGTTTTTAATGAATTTCAACCTTTCCTCCAAAGGGGTTGACTGAAATTTTCTACAAACATAAATCTTATGCCCATTGATTTTACAAAATGAACATTTTGCTTCATTTTTATTTGGAGCATTATTTGAGGTAGTAGCCACAGGCACAGAGTGTGACCTTTCTTTAATGGGTTTACTTTCTGATTGGACAGCTTCAAGGGCAGTGTAGCTCTGTTTTCCAGAAAAGTTAAAAACTCCTGTAATGTGGGTAATTTAGTTAAATCCCTATCTATTTGATATGCTCTATTTGTGTAAGAGTCAAGTTTTTTAGTAACAATGCAAATTAAGATCATATCCCATGTATCAATTTTATCATGTAGTAAATTTCTTAGTGAACCTGAATACTGTTTAAATTTGCTTGTAAATTCTCTTAAAGCATTTGTGCTTCCTTTTGTCATTGAAGGTAAATCTAAAATTGAATTGATACAAGAATTAATTAGAGCAGTTTCATTATTGTACCTATTGTTAAGAATTGTTAGAGCCTTTTCGTAAGAATCTGATATTACAGGTAAAATATCAACTAGGGCTAAGGCTTCATCTCTTAAAAATGATTTGAGATAAAAGAATTTTTCTACCTGCGTTAGTTTTGAATTTCTATCAATCACTGCAATAAAGATTTCAATAAAGGGTTTGTATTTGATTATATTTTTTCCACTAAATGGCTCTATTTGAATAGGCTGCAATTTTGCAGATGTAATGGGTTCATCTTTTGCCTGCAAGGCTGGAACACCAAGATTCATATTTGTACTCTGAGGTTGTTTAAATTTATTTGTGATTAAATTTATGCTTGAGATAATATCAAGACATTCATCTTCAAATTTAGTGTGATCTTCAATGTCTACTTCGTCTTCTAAATGTTGTAGTTCAATTAAAGTCTGTTTATATTTTGTGAGATTTTCACAAATAATCTCTTTTCTTACCTGTAGCTGTTCAATCAGATAGTCACCTACAATGTCATGTTTATGTTCCGCTAAGAACCTTTTTATTTTATTTTTTGTGCTTTCGCACTGTTCAATATTTGCCTTGAGGCGCTCTGCATTTGACAAATCTGTTTTTCGAGGCATTGTTATTTAATTGTTACTATCACAATATGAAAAAACTACCTATGTGAAATATGTGAACAAGTTTAAACAGAAAGAATTGCTATAAACTGAATACAATATCAATTTTTATCCAATGTTTTGTATTAATTTCTATAGTAATAATACATAATTAACAATTTCACAGGGATGTAAACAAAACATTTGTCTAAAATGTAAATGGGTGTGTAATTGCTTGCCTATCTGATAGGCTGAATCTTCTGCTCCTATCTGCAAGCCCATGGAGTTGAATGAATGAGATTGCGAGAAGTTAAAATTTCCTACCTTGTGTTTCTAGAAGATGAGGTGATTACCTGCTGCTTCAGCTGGGAGGCACAACACATTTCATTTTTGTTAGTTGCTTGACTTTGAAAGTTTTATGATGTTTTTTGTAACTAATACACTAAACTGTTTTGGCAGACGTTTATTTTTGAGCTTCCTGGGATACATTTCACTCATTTTTTGGCATCTTTTTCTCGAGCATGAGACTTTTTTCACCTTTGGAGAACTACTTTTCACTTCACACACGTGGTTATCCGGCTCGAAGGACCAAATTTAATGTTGAACTACTTAATTGATTTTATTAGTGGACTGTAGTATGAATGTAAGGTTCAACACTAAAGAACTAGTTTTGTAGTATGTACACTTTATTTACACTTATATACATTACATATACATTATGAGCACATCGCTGCCCATGTGAGCATTTTATTAATATTTTTTATTCATAGGTTATATTGCTTGTCACTTACCGCCCTGTCAATCCTTATTGCCAACCTTATTTTCGGTTGGAGTACGTTTTTACCTAATATTTTGTTGGGGTGTGTTCCCAACAAAAATAAAGTTTTTAAAAACAAAGTTTCTGAATAAACTTCTATTATTCGCACCAAACGCTACACAAAACATTAGCTAGAAAAATTAAAAATCGAAAAATGGGTCAAAACACTTAAAGGAATGCAAGAAACATAACCAAGCTAAATGACAAATAAAACAGCTGTTCAATTCAATGTATCAATGCGCAGGCCAGCCGAAACAGTATTCAATTAGAGCCGTGTATCAAAATTACCGTTCTGGAACCGTTACATAAATGATCCAAAGGCAGGTTGAAACGCATGTAGGATCGTCCGATAAACCATCACATCTCGGTTGGAACGCATTTTAATTCCTGGCATGAGCGTGATCGTCATGTTACGGTTTTTCGACGGGTTGGAGCAAACCTATAGCAAAGAATACACCAGCTCAACAAGAAGCGAAGCTTCCGATCATTTTTTTGTATGCGCATGTCTGAAAGTCGCCATTTTTATAATAAGATTCTTGTCATATTTGACTTTTGACTTTGTTTGTTGTCTGTCAACCAGCTTGGTAAACAAAAAGCATTTTTCAATTTTTGTGTATAATTTTTACTTTGTCCCTTGTTTCGAAAATTATTACTGAATTACTTGAAGCTATGGGAAGAATAACTTGTGCTGTTCGGGGATGTCACTCGGAAACAGGAGAAGGTATATATCTATGTTTGGATTCCCAAAAGACCCTGTTAGGTGAGTCTTTAAGTTTATTTTGCTAATTTAGGCATAAGTATAAAAAATACTCAAATAAATATTTGATTAGGTATTCTTTGACATTACATTGAATAGAATTTCCATGAAGTGAACAACTTTTGTGATAGGTTGTTTTGACTTATTCTACCTAACAATAAACATATTATATTAGCAAATAATACACCAGCAAATATATTATTTGTGTATTATTTGATATTAGCCTGAACTTATTATTATCTTGAAATATTTTAGATCCCAGCTATGATTAGTCCGTCACCTTCTTCATGTGGAACAGAACCAACAGAACAATTTCCTAGCTGTCAAGCTTTGCCATTATTGGGTAAATATTTCAATTAATCAAATACACCTGTATATCAAAACTTATAGTTTATTTACAAGTATGTATAAGTATACATAAAAAAACTACACATATATTTTTCTTACAAAATCCACATTATTAAAAATAACATTATAATATTGCAGATAACATACCGTCACCTGAACCAGGACCCTCCTCATCTGGAAAGAACCCATTTTTGTACAATTGTACATTTGTACAATGATGCTCATTGGTTGTTTACTATATATATTTTAGATAATGAATATGTTCAAATGGAAGTTGGTACTGAAGATGTCAAGTCTGCTGTAGCTGTGTCAAATAAACTACACATTCAATATACAGGCCACTGTAACCGTATCATATTTTATTTTAAATACACATATACTTTTTCTTACAAAATCCACATTATTGAATATAACATTATAATATTTCAGATAACATACCGTCATCTGAACCAGGACCTTCTTCATGTGGAACAGAAAATTTCCCTAGTTGTCAAGCTTGTCAAGCAATGATACTTATTGGTAGTTCACTACCTATATATATTTTTTAGATAATGAATATGTTCAAATGGAAGTTGGGACTCAAGATGTCAAGTCTGGTGTACCTGTGCCTTTTCCTTCAACTTCAACTCAATTCTATTCTGTTTTAAGTATTTGTTCTTAATTTGTACGGATTATTTCATATGGTATTATTGCATTTTCACAACTCGTGCGCAAAAGTATAACTTCACGCACTTGTATCATAAATAACTATTGTGCCAATCAACTTGATGATAAGATTTTTATTTTTATTTTTATTTATAATTAATACTACTGTATATTTTTGTTAGATGAAGTTTCATCCAGAGTAAAATAAATTCTTATATTAATATGTGTATTTTATTTATTGATTCAAAAAATGTTTGCTTAAAAGGAACTAAAGTTCCTACCGTGTATCCCGCGACACGTTCTACCTTTCATTATTACATTTGTTTCAATATCTTTCCTACCCTACTTAATGCTTCTTTAAATACTTATTTACATATAATTACTTGCAGTGCTCGGCAGAAATTGAAAATAATTAGAAAAACAACACCTATCTAACTGAAACACTGCATGATTTTACCAACTGAAAGTGTACTGTTATATTATGTATAATATGCTTATAATAGGTGTTTGTAAATTTCACTGCTCAACTTGAAATAAATATAATAGGTGGTGGGCCCAGAGGTTTCATTGTCAAGTAATATTCTCTCAAAACAAACAATTTGTAGAAATCGTGTAAATCTCCTTATTATAAATGTGACATTGTGAGAATTGAAAATGTTGAAATCAGATTTCTGAAATATATTTCATTCAAAATGGGTACGTATCTACAATTTAATTACCATAATATTTTAAACACTCTAAACCTAACTGATATCACAACACGTCGTTTTCACTCTGATTTGATATTAATTTATGAAATCTTATCTGGTGGAGCTGATTGTCCAAATCTTTTGCATCAAATTAACCTTCTTGTTACTTCTTATAGAACTAGAAACCCTCCATTATTTTCAATAAAAAATCATAACACAAATTACGATTACAACTCACCTGTTTCTAGAGGTTTGAGATGGTTTAATAAATATAATATTGATCCATTTGTTAACTATTTAAGTATGTTCAAGAACTCAATTAGAAATGTATGCTTAGATTATTAGATTCTTAAATTAGTTCACTGTAATATTATAATTATTGTAATTACTTGTAATTGGTGAATCCGTTAAATAAATAAATAAATAAATCAGTAAGTAATCATATAAAAAATAATGTCCTGAACCTGAATGTTTTAATGTCGAGGTTTTTTTCTACGTGTAACTACGAATTATATCGCCAATATTTGAAAAATTTGATTACTTTTCTCAGTGTATTTACTAAGTCATCTGTCAACGTCGGTCTCTCAAGGTCATATATTTTTGTTACCAAAACTACAAAGAGATTGCGTCGGGCTTCGCTTCTTGTTAGGTTGTCCATTCTTTGCCTATAGTTTCCCATTACTTCAGTGAACTGTTAGCTCGTAATGTTCTCAGAAAGCTAGTATGCAAATATTAAAAAAATACATAATATAAACTTATCGGTAAGCATTAAAAAAGTCACTCGAAATTGCGTTAAAAAGATAAATGAATTGAAACAACTTCATGTATGCCCAATATATTAAAGAGAGTTTTGTATATCTGGCAACGCAGCTGCAGGTGTCCAGTAGCTTCTCGAACAATCCAATCTTCAAGTACAGTATTGTTTATGATATAACGGAGTAACGGGTCACTTACTAAGGCAGACCACTGTGATATAAAATAATGTTTTAGGGTAGTGGATATTTCAAATAATTGGGCACTGTACATATCTTCTGGTATTAACGAAGCATCGTGTAGACTGTAGAATCATTCGGATCACCCCATCTATTCTATAGCCACCAGAAATACCAAAAAGCCACCCATAAAGGTGAATGAACATGTGATCCAAAAAGAACTTAAAACCTTGTTAATTACCTTAATCATCAAATTTTCTTTATCTGGAGCTTCCTGGATCAATTTTGTAATTTTTCGATTGTTAAAATCCGCTGACATCGTAACCTAACAAACTGACAACTGCCTGACAACTTATCTATGGTGACATCTGTAGACCAACGTTTGACGATGTGTATCGTGAGTTTGTCCAGTTTTTGTTTTTAAAACTATCATGCTTATGCTTATTTGTGCTTATTTGTGAGTGTGTTGAGTATTCGTAGTTGGTTTTTATTGTTTATAGTGGGAGTTTTACTTCAATAGACAATGTCGAGAATATGTATTGTGGAAGACTGTAATGTGAAGTGCACTCGGTAAGCTTTATCTTTATAAAAAACATGTTCCATTAAGTGAAAAGTGACAGAAGTAGTTTTTCTTCCATACAGCTTTGAACTTCCCAGCATTGTTGTTGAATTCCTAATATTCATTTTTCTTCATGATGTCATTGAAATATGTAAAAAAACATTTTATTTATTGTATACTTTTTTCATTCAATAAAATATATAAACTAAATCATTATTGCTTCAATTTTGAATATGCCGCCAAAAACTGTAAAATTACAGGAATCTTCTTTTTCGGCTGTTAGCGAAGTTCACAACCATCTGATTTGTGCTAGAGGTAATAGCGGGACTCTCAAGGTGGCGCCACCCGTACAAATAGAGGGCGCCACCAGTCGGTTTCCCATCTATAAGTATTTTTCACCTATGGAAGTAATCACTGCCTCAATCAGCTCTGGAGGAGTTCCAGGAATGGTTTATTGATAATCACTCATCACTTCACTTTCCACCAGCAATTGAATTCATATGAATCAAGTTTGACAATTCAACCTTAATACGTTTCCACAGGAACCCAAGTGTTTTTATGACGAATTCCAAAGCACCATTTATTTTTGAATGAAATCAGTCGCGAATTAATCAACATATGTCGAATTTTGATAGTATATTGTGCAACTAGTGGGGGAAGTTCAACTTCTCTCACGAGTGTGGAAATTTGTGGAACGAGCCCGAAGGGCGAGTGCCGCAAACACACAAGTGAGAAAAGTACTTTCCCAACTGGTTGCACACTATACTTTTTCTACAACTGCACAAACTGTGACCAAAGTGTACACACCTTTAATTTTTTTGACGACTTTTCTAAATATACCAAAATACACTTTCCGAAAAAGACTCCAATTTTGTATTTCTTTGCCACTCTATAAATTTTCAGTTTGCCAATTTATACATTTTTCTTGAAATTGCCGCAACAAATCTAAAATTACTTTTGCAGCTTTTTCCAATATCTCTGGAGGAGTATTATTGAAATCGTCACTATTATCAGTATCCATATTATTTATATTATAAATAAGTACTTATATGTCTTGTTAAACTAATATTTTCCATAGAAATTGGGATTTTTATCAAAGCACGATTGAAACTACCTTTTACAATTTGAAAACTTCCAATATAATCTGACAGTTTTGTGACAACTAAGTAGGTATTTAAATATGACATTAGCATACTATGTTTTTGTCGATTTCATTTGATTCTCCATATAAATATAATGTGTGGAGTGGGAAGAAATCTTTCCCACGGCTTAGGCACAGTGACACTTTGTAGTTTCGTAAATTGTGGGAAAACAACTATTATCCATAGCAGTCGTATCCGAGCAATATTTTGTGTTGACTGAGTACGTGGCATGCTAGGGCAAAAAAGTGCATTTATCGCCGGATACAAAGTGAATTGTGAGAAATGTGTTTCAATCATTAAAACATCGAGGCCATAGTACAACCGATGGACATATTAAATGTAGGAAATAAACCTACCTTTGTAACAACAAATAGAAAAGAGGTTCTAGATATAACAATTGCAGCTACCTTTATAGGAAGTTTTGTTAAAAAATGGTATGTGACTGATGAGGTGAGTTGTTCAGACCACAGACACATGAGTTACACATTAACAGGTTTTAGCACTGAAACTGAAACTTACCGGAACCCAAGGAAGGCTAACTGGGAGGCCTATTAAGTGGACCTAGTCTTTGAAATCCAAAGGGTGGAAGAGACGGTAAGAAATAGTGTGGATCTAGATCTAGCTGCGGAGCAATTCCAAAAAGCTATTGCGTCTACATTCAATCGCAAAACTACAAGAAGAACCAACAGGAATGTGCCCTGGTGGAATAATGACAATTTCAAGAGCGGAAGTACGAAAACTCTTCAATGGGGTAAGCAAAGACGGAGAGTGGACCGAATAGAGGAAAAGTCTGACGTCATATAAGAAGCCTCTGAGGATCGCTTAGAGACACTCATGGAGGAAACACAGTGACGAGGTAGAACAGACCTTCGAATGTGCTAAGATACTCTCCAAAGATCCTCAAAGGACAATAATTAACTCATTAGAGACAAGAGATGGGAGATATACACAAGACGGGGAGGAAACTCTGGTAGAACTTCTCAAAGTACATTTTCCAGAATGCAAAATAAGTGATGAACCATTAGATACAGAACAACATATGGTCTCGAGGACTCCAACCCGGAATAATGAGGAAATTTGGAGAGTATCTAGGGAAATGGTGAATCAAAGCAAAATAGAATGGGCAATAAACTCATTCGAACCATATAAATCACCGGGACCGGACGGGATTTATCGAATTATGCAGCAAAATGCAAACGGCATTATACTCAGAAGACTGTGTACGATCCTTAGAGCAAGCATGGGACTAGGGTACATACCAAAGGTCTGGAGAAATATTACGGTGGTCTTCATTCCTAAGCCTGATAAAACAGGTGACAATGAAGCAAAGACCCTGAGACCCATAAGTCTGATGTCATTTGTACTGAAGACATTGGAAAAATTGGTAGACATGCATATTAGAGGAGGATCGTTGGTAAAAAGACCGATCGACCCGGATCAATATGCATATAGACCAGGAGTATCCACAGAGACAGCACTCCATCACCTAGTATAAGGAATAGAGTACGCTCTTGAAAATAAGGAAGTATTATTAGCAGCCTTACTTGACATAGAGGGTGCCTTTGATAACACCTTTCACAAAGTAATCACTAGTGCAATTCGTCAAAAGCAAATTGACGAAACAAGCTGCAGATGGATAGACTGCATGCTGAAAGACCGAACGATCTTTTCAGCCTTGATGGGTGAAACATTATCAGCCCGGGTTTCAAGAGGGTGTCTTCAAGGAGGAGTCCTGTCTCCTCTAATATGGAACCTTGTAATGGACGGACTGATGAGAAGACTCAAAAAGGATAACCATACTATCTCAGGATATGCGGACGATCTGGTCATCATATCACAAGGCAGATTCAATACTACGGTCAGACAGCGCATGCAACAGGCTCTGAACATAGTAACAAGGTGGTTGGAAGAGGTGGGTTTGAACATAAGTCCCACTAAATCAAACATAGTACCCTATACCAAAAGAAGGGACCTAATGCGATTAGGAAAAAAAAATTTATAAAAATTTATAGCATTCTGCCAAAACATCTGAAAGAAATGAAAAAATATCATACATTTAAGAAGGAAGTGAAACATTTTATACTTTCCAATCCAGGAAAATTTAATTCATTATAAAGCGTTTTTCATCATCTTACTATACAAACATATTATAATGTGATACCATACTTTTGATCTTAAAATACATATGTATTACATATAATATTGGAATCTTCCAACACTCATTCTGCTCCATTATCAACTGAAAGTAAAAAAGGACATTTTAATTACTGCAATTTGTATTTGTAATTGCCTAAAATAAAATATTATATAGTACTCTCCAAAATATGTAATGAGTGTGCCGTGTTTTTAAGCTACAGTACAGGCTTCCTAGCCTAGTGTAGTTTTCTTCCATGGGATACTCAAAATTTCACATTTTTATAAAATAAAATGTAATGTACTTAACAAAACCAAATTGAATAAATTGAAATTGAATGGGATTAGGACCACTATTCCTTCAAGGTTCGGAGATTCCAATGGTTATGGATGTTGAATATCTCGGGGTGATTATGGACTCGAGATTAACATGGACCAAACATATGGAAAAAGTAGCAACACTATCAGGCAAGACGAATTTGTGGGAGAACATTGGGGTGATACTAGGCAAGGTGCAGGGTGTATGAGAAGCACGCCAACAGCAGCAATAGAAGCCTTATTTGGTCTTCCTCCATTACACTTCGTGATAATCTGGGGAGCAAGGTTGGGAGTATCCAGGCAGCAAAGTATCCTAAACAACAAAATAGTTAGGATCAGGACACATATCCATTAAGGACATCATAAGTGGCGCCATCTTAGATATGAAAACAGACTATATGGCCACTAAACTTCTTCCCAGTACCAAATAAGGTATAAATATCTCATAGAAAGGACTGGAAGACCCAAGGAGACTGAAGTTTCCTCGATGAGAGACCTGGTACACAGACGGGTCAACGTCTGGGAAAGGGACAGGAGCAGGGGTGTATAGTGAAATGAGAAACACAAAATGCTCCATATCACTAGAAGAACATACCTCTGTTTTTCAGGCAGAGATTCATGGTATCCTAGAATGTGTCAGAATCAACACACATAGGACACTCATATGATAAACATACTGTGGGTGCCGGGACATAACGGTATTTCTGGAAATGAACAAGCTGACGAACTTGCAAGAAGAGGTTCAACAACAGCTTATGTTGGACCAGAACCAGCTCTTGGGACCACAAAAGAAGGTAGTCCGAGGGCAAATACAAAAATGGGTACAAAGCCAACATAGACTTCATTGGAGGAACACTCCTAAGCAGGTACACAGTAAAGCCTCCATAGGTGACACATGTGTAAAACGGGCCGAAGAATTACCGAATATCAGTAGGTGATCTAACCGGTCATACCCCGGTAAAAGATCACCTGCATAAAATAGGGTTATATAACGGGGACCTCATTGTGTGTCGATTCATATGTACCTTCCTGATTCCAAAAATTTTTGCAGCAGCTTCATGCTGTTTCACAAAAGCCAATTACTAATAAGGACCAGGTGAATTGTAAATGTCGGAAACCAAATAACACAGGAAAATAAGGTATACTGTAACTATTGGGAACCAAATTAGATACATACACTCCTTAATATGGTAATTATTATAACATGTACCCGATTATGAATTTTTATTATCCAATTCCCAAGGCAAGATGCTGAGTCAATAAAATTTTGTGAAATTGATTGCTTTAGGTCTGGTATTCTTCTCTTTTTCAGCAAATCTCAAATTTGACAGCAATTTGTTGTTGTTGCGTGAAATCATTGATACCAATAAACACAAGAAGGTAATCAGTTCTTTTCTTGTCGCAAATCTCACAGGATTACTAGTGAACTGAAAAAGAGTCATGCAAAACGGAATAAATCATCAGAGATGAATTTATACATTAAATCCAAATTAGGGTGATTTTTGTATACTGGTTTTAAAAATACATATAATACGAATACTCAATGAAAAATGTGCATTCACTACTTCTCCACTGGTACAAATTCATCCAAGACATTTCCATATGTACACTCAATTATTTATCCCCACCGTAACAACTGGATGGTCAGGGGTGGACCCTATATGTAACCTGCGAGATCACCGGATTTAAATCCAATCGATCTCTTCATGTAGCGTTACATGTCTTGGATACAATTGATGAAATAGAGGAGAAACTGATAGCAAGAATCCATACAGATACAGAAATTATTTCCGGCAATCGCCAGTCTGTCAAAGGTATGCGATTTCCAATGAGAAAACGTCGCAGATTATGTATAAATGTGAATGAACAAAATTGTGAACATCTCATAATTTTTTAACCTCTTGGCAAAAAGTTGAATTCGTATGGGATATTATTCAACTTTGCAATTATCTTATTTTAATTGTAATTAATTATTTCGTTAATAGAATCAGTCAGTGCGGAAAAGTATTTCTAACAAACTTCTCTCAATGTTTTGGATGCTGTTTAATAAATTTGTTCTAACCATAAGCAGTTTGGTAGTTATTGGAAAAAATACAAGGAACATATTTTGTCCATTTAATTATCAAATACTGATCTTGGAGACTTCAGGAAAACATTGAATATCTTGAAAACTATAAATTTTTTGATATGTGGGTCATGCGTTTTTCACGTGAAAACCATTGAGGAATGTAAAATGAAATGAAAATAGCCTCAAATACCAGTGGCGTGAAAAATGGAATAAAGGTGACATATTTTTCCAAATGTACAGCACTGGATCAATAATTGGAACATGTTCATTCATCAAAATACGTCATTTTACATACAAAATAGCCTGTCAAATGTTTAATCAACATATTCGCCCATTTTGAAGTGATCAAATTCAAACATTTGGTTTTTAATAACCTCAACACCCTATGTTCCAAAAAGTAAATAGGCTGTACCCCTTACTCGTGATCGTCATAAATGGAAATGTTGTGGGTGTCATTTGAAAACACCGTTTATATGGTTCAACGATTTATTTAAAACTTGAAATGACTCTGTCGTAAGAGTATACTCCAAAACACAGATATAGCTACGCACTGGAAAACTGAACCTCGTTGTACCAGGCGGTGGTATACGCAATCTTGCAAAGCGCGAGACAAGACAACAGCAGAGCTATTGTGGGTTTGGATATCTATATAAGCCGTTAGAGTTTAGCGGTACCCTAGGCAATCTCGATACATAGAGTAAGTTTTGACTAGTACTTATGGTATTTCATCAAAGAACTGAAGACGTTAGCCGAACTGAAGAATGTCAAGCTAATTTAACCTAACCAAATCAACAGTATATCGAAGGCAAAGAGAAAAATGTGGTATGGTTCTTTAATGGAGATCTCCCATGCAATGCATGTCTCTCAGCTCTCCCTATATATCGTCAAACCACGGCTTTTGGTATACCAAGGATCTGTCCTGGTTGGGCTGTGTATCCTTCGACCCGCATTTTTCACTTTGCCTGTCGATTTTCAATTTTTTCTTGAAATTTTTTGTTGCGTTAGGGGGCAGACAATTGAAAAACTGTAAATGAACATTTTGGTGGGGATAGCATAGGGCAAATTTTGGGCTTTCCCTTAATCCGTTTCAAAGATAATCCCTTGGTGCGAGACTTTTCAGCAACGCTTAATATACAAACAGACAGAAATTGAGTTAAGCAGCAATAATGAAGGAGAAGTGTACTCTTTCTAGATTTCCAAGCTTCCGTGAATATTTATTCACCTTTCCAGGGAACTACAAAAGTGAGAAAAAGACATAACTTACAAAACCCGCTACCCGCTACAACAGTTTTATAACTTGCGCTAATCAAGAATGTATGCTTGATTTTAAAGAAAATCATACTATAAGTGTATCAAAGGAATAAAAGTGGCCCAATAACGGTTCCCGGAGGTACACCACATGTGATTTTACGTGGTGCACTGATCACACCATTGATTTGAACCATTTGATCTCTATCTGATAAATAACGCTTCATAAGTTTGTATGTATTGCCTCTAATTCCATACTTCCCCAATTTATTTAATCACAACTTATCACAAACGTTGTTTAATGCTTCAGAGAGATCCAAGAACATGTAACAGGAATATTCATATCAAGCGAATCATAAGCAAGAGAAGTTAACATTTATATCGCATCTTCAGTCGACCTAGACTATCTGAAGCTATACTGACGATCGGATAAAATTAATTTTTTTAAATGAACGAGGTCAATTTTTTTTTCCTATTATTTTCGAAATATCAGATACTAGTGACACAGGCCCATAATTAACCATTTCCTCCACTTTTGTATAGGGGTTTAACTATACCAATTTCTGGAATTTTTGGAAAATATCCAGTGCTGGAACATTTATTCATTAAGTAGGTTAATCCCATCAAGACCCGATGATTTTTCAAGTTTCAAATCCTCCACTGTATTAATAACTTCAGCTTTATCGTGGAAAACATAGTAATTACCTTCCAAAAATCTGTATTTTTTGCAATATTATTTAGCTTGGGGATGTTTCTAGCTACATTTGAGCCTACTTTACAGTAATATGTGTCAAAGACATTTGCAATAACCAATTTGTCACTAATTTCACTTGGTCGCCCTGGTAGTGATAGTTTCCATATTCATATTTATATTCAGTATTTGCTGCCCCACGCTACGTCGCCGCTAATACCCCTAGTTTTTTGTATATTTAGGAAAATTGGTGGCTGCATTGAATCATTTTTATATACTTCAATATGTACAACTTTTCACTTAGAAATAATATTTGCCGGGGATCATATACCACCAAAAACGGCAAAGCATCGTCTTTGGTACAATAAATTTTATGACTATTTCAATCTAAAGCTGGAATTTCATCATTTCACATACTCAACCTATCTGCGAGAAGTTTGTGATCTCCGTACTGCACGGGAGGACTAAATATTCCATGTCGGGTATACATTGTGCGCTTTATTTAGCTATAATTTATCGTACAACAGGAGTTATTTGGTATTGAGATAACGTCACGGCGTTATTAAACGCAATATCGAGCAGAATACGGGTTATTTATTGATCTCATCCCATTCGTGTTAATTAACGCTTAACATTAACGACTCACGCATAGTAGGTTTTAGTTTTGTATGTCGCTCATGTATAGGTAGCTTTTATATCAAGCGTATGCTGATTATCTATGGGTGCCGATGTATGTTTGAAATTGATTTGTTTTCCAAAAAATTCAACAAACAAGAAGAGTTTAAGAAAGTGTATACTTGCCCAAATTGGTTGAAATATCAGACCCAAGACCAAAGTCCTTCAGACCCACCTTCTTCCTACCAAAAGCACTAGAGACGCTCTGGGATGGATGCATAAGAGACAAAGTGGCAAATCATGACTCACTGAGCAATTGTCAATATGCATATCAACTAAGCAAATCCACGGATTCGGCATTGGGTGGCTCAAAAAGGCTCGTATCAGCGTCAATGGAAGACAAAATATTGACAGTTTGAATTGGAATAATTTCAATGAAATGATTACAATTTGATTTGTAGGTAGACTGAGAGCACCTGCACAAAGCTTATAAGTAACATATAAAGGCACGCATGCCTGTGTGTCACGAATGCAATATGAACCACTTTAAGATGGAGGTTCCACTGAGCTCACCATCACTGCAAAGCTTTCCACTATGCGAGACCAGATCTGTTGTGTACCGAATACTGAATATTGAATAATCAGCGATACATAAACCCAACGGATAGTCGTGATCATCGGAGGCTCATTGAAATCATGAATTTAGGGTAGACTTTAGTGAAAACAGGGGTACTGTCAATACTTTTTTCTCAAATAATGGAGTTGATTGGAAAATTTAGTTCCATTTATAAAAGTATTATGGATAGATTCCACAAAGTGAGGGTCCAAACAGTAAATTCACCAAAGTATTTACATTCACCTAAAAGTTTCAAGGACTGAGCGAACAACTTAATATCATGCAGCATTACTTTTATTGCTGTGGCACTACTGTTTTATTTGTGTTCACATACAAATCATTCTCAATTAGCCACAATTCTGAAAATTCAATAATACTCTGCATTTTATTTATCGTCCGGTGTACATTTTCACTCTTCACTGAAATTATAGTGTAATAATCCAATAAATTTAAACAAATGGAGTATCCCAAAACTTAGCAATATCATTAATATATAAAATGATAAGGAGGGGTCCCGATACTGTTTCTCAATGGACTCCATACTCCACAAAAAATTTATTGAACTGACAACTTTTTACTTCTACTTGTTGGTGAAGATTTCGCAAGTTGCTGCTGAACCATACTAGAACATTTACAAGTTTACCATGTTTTTTCAATTTAATGATTAACAAGTCCTCGTACACGCTCTTCTGGAACCAATAATAACAGTACAAATCACTTTTTATTGAACCTATCAGACTGGTAGACCATTACGCATGCCGACTCCATTATTTCAAATGGAAGCTGGTTCCACCATCGATGTGGAAAACAAGGCTATTACCCAATACTCATCTGAGCTAGAGAAGACATTAAAAATATCAGAATCGAGAATTTCTACGACAAAGCAAAACCAAGACCAATCTTGCTTATGACTACTGAAGCAACTGTACTTCTATCATTTTATGATCATTCCTTTATTATTAGATCACGTTGAGAAGCTTCTATCAAAGAAATTGATTCCACATCCTTCATCAAAGTCACCAGTTAAAAGAATATTTACACTACAGTTTTTTCTACTTTTTTGTCAAATTCAGTAAGAAGTGCAAAAATAATAGACCTTGATGATCTGTATGAAATAACAAACCAATTTTGTCTTATTTTCAACCCATAACATTTTTGGAATTAGTCAGTCAAATTTCAAATTTGCATAATAACTTAGAAATATACAATTGCTGGACTAAATACCAAGTTCAATTTCTGGCTGCAAGGGCTACGGCTCAATTGCAAAAAATATATATATTATGTCCATCAAAATTAGTTTTGTTAGAGACAAACATACTCACAACGCACCTAGAAAACATACAAAGATATTATATTGTGATGTGCCTTATATTGGGAAGCTACATAAGTTGTTTCACCTACGACCCCCCATGTAATCAGTCAATAACACACAGTCGGCATCAATGTAATGATGTCTATTACGCACGGTAAAAAAACGCACAGCTGTAGAGTAAATCGCACGGCTTCCCTAGCAACATCTTAGCAATTGTCAATAGACGTCGCCATTTTATTCAAAATTTACTATTTGAAAACATTCGATATTGCCACGTATAACTATAAAAAGCCCAAAGGACTAAGTATGTATTGATTATAATTGAAAAATGGACTTTTGATCATCAACAATATATTAACAATGATTGAATTTAATGTGCTTCTTTCATTGGTAATAGAGTAATAAAGATGGAGATGAAAGTTTGCCAAGCACCTCTTATAACGTAACTGTTATTTCTCATGCTTCAACAAGCAAAGGAAGCAATTTATTATTTGTGTTTGATAACTGTACTGTTACTATAAACAATTATTATAATTACTAATATTATTGAAATAAATGTTATACAATAAAATTATTAAAAATATCTATGGTTGATGCTGTTCAAGTGTTATTAATAATAAGATTATAAATCAAGTACAAGTGGATTGTAGGTAATGTATAGTACGTAACTCGTGTTGTGAAGCATTTTACGCACTCACGGAATTACGTAACTTTTCCATTCGTGCGTGAAATGCTTCTTACCACACACCTTACGTAATATACTATAATGTATTCCTAATGAATTAGTAATCTATTGTTTGTTTATTAATCTTAGGGTGCATGTAGATTCGGTTATAACATTCGTCAATGTAAGGTAGACTTATATGAAGGAAACGAAAGAAATCACACGAAACAATTTTTTCTTAATAAAAATAATCGCTAATTCAATAATCGTCGATCATTTTCGATTATTCAGTATATAACAGCAATATAATAAATACCACAAGGTGAAAAGTTCGAACTGACAGTTCCAACCTTGTCTAAGGTTCCAACTATGAATAACCGTGACGTCACTGTTACGAAAGAATCAATGCCAACTACAAACAGATGAACAAGTAATCGCTACAATTATATACGCTGGAAGGATCTAATCGTTCAGAACTCTGATTATCATGATTTTCAGGTTTATTTCAATTTATGGTAAGTTTCTTTGATTGTTCTCATAAATATTAAATTGTATCAGTAGTTTGTGAATTATAACTGTAGAGATATTGAGTTCAAAATCCGGGTTTGGTGTACTATAGGGAAACACGAATTTCTCAGTGATTTTCCGAAAAATCGATCGTACTAACCTAATTATTTGTCGAAAAATTTGCGGGTTATACACAATTAACTGAGAAAAATCCAAAAAAAGATTTTTTTCGCCTTGCTGGCGCTCATTTTGGCAAATATTACGCTATTTGAACAATGTCGCTCTCTGGATAACGTGTTTACGTACAAAGTTTTATCTAATTCCGCGCTTTCATAATATTTAATAAAATCTCCAATTACAATGGTGATATTAAAGTGGATTTAAATAGTGCTAGAAGTATTGTTACTATGAAGTATTCACACAGAAAATTGACTTACTTTAAATAACTGTATCCTTGATAATGTTGTTTTCAATGTTTATAAATCTTGAAATAAGTACTATTAAATTAAAATAATGGGGTAATTCTCACTTTAAATAATGAAATCATTGTCTGATTAATAAATTATTCCTTGAAACTTAAACAATAACG
>CAJUYG010000244.1:209827-251764 GCA_910591675.1 Galerucella calmariensis | reverse complement strand
CCTTTTTGAAGGATTCATTTTATTATATCCTAGAAGTGAGGATAGAAGTGCTCGAACTTCGAGTCATAAAGAGTAGGTAGAAATTTAAGCATAGTATACACGGTATAGACCTGAAGTATTACAAGATGTTAAAAGTACTTAATAAAATTAAAATTGATTCCTAACTTGCCTCCAAAGTCGGTGCTAGTAATTGACAATGCTCCTTATTATAACGTTCGAAAAGATGAAGCACCTAATTCGAAAAGCAGGAACCAAGTATTGATAGACTAGTTGAGATCAAAAAATATTTACTTCGACATTAACATGCTCAAGGTCGATTTATATGAAATTATTAAACGCCATAAGCCAACATTCATCACATATGAGATAGATGAACTGTTGACACAACATGGCCATAATATTTTACGATTGCCGTCATACCACCCAGATTTAAATCCGATTGAGTTGGTATGGGCATCTCTTAAGCTGTATGTGGCACTTAAAAATGTATCATTCAATATTACAGACGTTCAACAGTTATGTGATAACTTTTTCGACGAATTTGGTGCTGATTAATGGAAAAAACGTTGTGATCATGCAATAAAGTGCGAAGAAAAGTTCATGGAAGGAGAACCTTGGATAGACGAAGTTACAGACAATTTTATCATCAATTTGGGTGAAGATTCTGAATCGGAACTCAGTGATTCTGACTCTGAATAATTGTTTTTTGTATCGTTGATTTTTATATTGACTTCATTAATTCCCATTTAACTAACATTATCAAATATTGTTCAGTTTCTTGGGGTTCGACCATTTACACATTTATTTAAATTTATTTTGTCGAAGGTAATTATTTACTCGTTGTACTTAGTTATTTTTTCTGAACATTATTACTTATTTGAGAGAAAGTTGTGTTAATAACCTATTAACATAAAAATGTCATCAATATTAGATTAGGAAGTACATTCTTCAACCATTATGTAATTAGTAGATGGTTTGAGTTTTTTAATATAATTATTATCGCTATCTGTGACAATGAAATATACCTATAGGATTTACCTATTAAGAAAATTTATTCAGATTAAATTTTACTTATCAAACATTTTAAATACGTATTTAGTACAAATAATTTAATAGTATTGCAAATTTTAGACACATGAATAAAAATTTTAGAATACAAAATAAATCACAAATTAGTTTCAATAAGTAAATCTCTGCATTTACCCCTTAGTCCGCATCATCGTTTGTTTGCCTTTCTGTTTTCCGAATACTTTCTCTGTTCAACACTGACTGTGGCTTCGCGCATCTCGAAGTTCTCCAACCGTTCACGTCTCGATCTGTCCGCTGTACTTTGTATTATGTTATCTATGGAAAGTATAACCACAGTAATACAGTTGTGGTAGTCAGTCCTCTCTAATCCTTGAAATAGTAAAGACGTACATCCGAAATTATATTTTGAATTATTCAATAAAAAGACCGTTACCCAATACATAATCCCAACAGATTATGGGCCCAGGTTATGTTCTCTATTAATTGAAATTATTAAAATACAAGTTTTTGTGGAAGAAGGGAAATTGAAGTTTAAAGTGCAATTAAAAGTTAGTCAAGTGTTACTCAAAGAGAGTACTATGCTATTTCCAATTATTACAAATGAAGTATTATTTAATAGGCAATATGGTAAATTAAGAATCAAGGAGAAACATTCAACTTTTTAACGGTGAAAATTATAATATATGGAAGTTTAGAGTTCGTAGTGTTTCAGCTGAGCTCGAAGTAATTTAGGTGATTGCTGAATGCAACCGACGAATCCTGACAGTAACTGGGAGAAATCGGAATTAACTGCGAAAAATGTTTCAATTGAGTATTCGTCTGATTCGTATTTAAGTTATGTGAAATCGGAATCATCGACAAAACAAATTTTTTCCGCATTAGACAATATCTTCGAACGGAAAAGTGTAGCGAAACAGCTCGGAGCTCGGAAAAAATTGTTCAGATTAAAACTAGAAGGTGATGCAGATTCATGTGAGTATTTTATGCAGTTTAATTCGTTAATATCAGAGTTAGCATCAGCCGGAGCCACAATCTCAGAAGTTGATAAAGTCCCAACTATTACCGACTTCACCAACTTCTTACAATGGTGTTATAACAGCCATCGAGACTTTATCGGAAGACAATATGACGTTAAGTTTTGTTAAAATACGTTATTAGATCATAAAGTTGAACTTGTAAATGGGAATCTTGACACAAGTGAAAAATTTCTCAATGTCGAGCAAAAAAATAATGAAGCGAAAGGACATTTAGTGAAAGGACATTATTGAAATAACACTTCTCATTCCGATAATAAATTATAGCATCAGCGACTAGGCCATATCGGAGAAGATAAGTTTGATGATACAAGAAATAAGCAATCAGTGAATGACGTAGGAAAATTGAGTGAAGTAATACCTGATTATAATTTATGTGAAGCTTGCATTAACTGTAAACAAGCACGACTATCATTTGATGAATTTAAAATTGAAGATTACATAGAAAGACCATCATTTTTTGATTTTACATTCAGATGTATGTGGTCCCATTACGCCTTCTGCGATAAATAATAAAGATTATTTTGTATTGTTTGTTGATGAATTCACTCATTATTTTGTAACTCATTCAATTGAAAATAAATCTGAGGTCTTGAAGATTATGTAGCGAAGAGAAAATTCAGGTTTAATAAACAAATAGTAAATTTATATTCAGATAATGGTAGAAAGTATTCATCTAACGAGATGAAGGATTACTGTGTTAAAAGGGGCATTATTTATCATCTGACAATACCACGAACCCCACACACTAAATGGTGTATCTGAAAGAATGGTCAGAGCCATCACAGAGAAAGCGCGAAAAATGATATCTGGTACAAAATTAGATGAAATATTTTGAGGTGATGCAGTTTTAAGTTCAGCATATCTAATTGATATGACAGCAACGGAATCATTGAATGCAAACAAAACACCATATGAAATGTTGTATAATAAGAAGCCACAATTGAGATACCTAAAGGTTTTTGGTTCAATTGTGTATGCGCACGTTAAGGCCAGTAAAAATAAGTTTGATGAAAAGTCATCAAAGGGAATACTATTTGGCTACGAGCCAAATAGGCATTGATTGATTGTTTCCATGAATATCAAATTTTATCAGTAGTTTGTGAAATTAATTGCGGATTATAGCTGTAGAGATATTGAGTTCAAAATCCTTTTCTCTTTAAGATATTAAATTTCATATTTTGAGTTTATTGCCATCTAGAGCATCAGGTAAACACCTTCAACCTTTTCAAAGGGTTTATTTCATTATTTCCCAGAAGTAAGTATGGGAGTGCTCGAACCTCGAGTCATAAAGACTAGGTATAAATGTAAGCAAAGTATAGACGATATAGACCTGAAGTCTCACAAGATGTTTAAAGTAGAACCAGAGTAATATAGTTGTGAGTAGTCAGTCCTCTCTGATCCTTGAAATAGTAAAGACATACTTCCGAAACTCTATTTTAAATAGAACAATATTCTAATAAATAATTTCTACAATTATTTAATGAATAATCCGTTACCCAATCCATAATCCCAACAAAAACCTAGTTGAACATATTATATAGAATATAATTAAAGAGTGAATATCATAATATGGTCTCAATTACAAATTGTTGCTAGAGTTTAAATTCAATAATTTTTTTTTGTAATCTGTGAAATTAATACATTTCTGGCTTCTGTACTGATGTATAAGATGATTCCAACTGGATTCTGAAGGATCCTATATTGTTTTCAGACTCCAAGTAGAATAACCACTCTGGACTTGGAGTTGATTTCAAATTTAAGGTGATGAGAAGGTGGATAAATCTGGTTTGGACTGTTGTTGTAGCGTCTATGGTCTCTTGGATCTCCTCAACTACCAATATCCCTTTGAAATAAGAGTGGACTGTATTTATAGATATATATATATTTCAAACCAATTCACCTAACAACTATCAAATTCAAATGATTACATAAAAAAGGTCTATTGACTTTGAGATTAGAAAATTGAATGTGTGTAACTGTGTGCTTGCTGCTTAGAGGTCCCTAGTCACCCTCTTTACCGAGAGGGGATTCCATGGGAGTCGCAGCTGGGATCGGACATAGCCGCCACACTTGAAAGATCCGAATTTCAAGAAAACACTCATATGGTCCGTTGTCCATGTGCAGCATGCTAATTCTTGTGATTGCACGTTTGAATTCACTTTCAGCTGTTCTTATCAACACTACCCTAACTAGTCTATCCTTGCCAGGGTGAGTATTTGTGACTCTGCCTAACTTCCATCTTAATGGTGAAGTTCTTCGCGTAGTAATGCTAACAATTCAAGATTCCTGTCGTAATGCTCTTCGTGTGCTGTTGGAGAGTGTGTAAATAATCGTGACACAATCTGCGCCAAAAGTTTTGAATTAGTAGTTGCATGTGACGAAATCTGGAGACATAATGTGTAACGATTGTCAGATAGTCCTTTCTGGTAACGCTTCAAGAGGTCTGCCAATGGAAAAGTTAATAGTTATTTATGTATTATGAGCGAAAAGTGAGAATTATTGTTCGAAAGCTTGTTTGCTTGCTCAATTGTGTTTTCCCACAATTACATTGAAAAGTAGGGTTTTTCGCTTGCCATTGACAACGAAAAGTTGACGTTTCTTGAAGAAAGTTACTTTACGCTCGTCGAACGTAAAAAATGGCAAAACGCTCGTTGCCCATAACAACCGATACTACAAACACAAAATTGTATTGACAGTGACAGATATAAAAGTTTGAAACCTATTTGAATTGACATATTTGAACTGACAGATTTTAAAAGTTTTTATGAATTCTACTTTTTATTTGATTTTGATAGTTACAATTGAGTTATTGCAGAAAAAATGTTGTATGTACTACGAGCAAAAATGTGACATTATTGCTTTCGAGTAATCACCGCGCTCCGTTCTGCATCGCGCGGTAACCATTACTCCCAAGCAATAATGTATCACTCTTCGCTATTAATACTTAAATAACTATTGTAGTATAGGTTATTATGGGCAACGATCTTTTTGCAAGTTTTTACGCTCGGCGAGCGCGAAGTAACTCCCCTCAAGAAACGTCAACTTTTCATTGTCAATGACAAGCGAAAAGGCCTACTTTTCAATGTGATTGTACAAATATATTATTCAATAATTATAGTCGCTCACTTTCATTAATAACGCAAATATTGGTAGGGAAATATATAAAAACTCTCATTTAATTATTTTTCAATTACATGAAAACTGACAATAATACTCTAATCTCTGACAATATTAGAATAGCAATAATACGAGCTGAAACTAGTCATCCAACGAACAAAACCAACTTCAACCTTAGGATAATAAATCTCGACTTCTTACATTCTCCCACCATGGGTTAGTGTTAACTCAAAACATTATATTTGAATAAAAACAAAATTGATATTATTCTCTCAATAACTTAAAACTCTCTATTCACTCAAAATCTCTCAGGTGTTTTCACTTGTCTTCCGTATTTTGTTACTAGAGCCTCTTCATTTACTGAACTCTTCTCCTTATCTTGATTTTTCGAAGTTAATACTACTTACGCCATTTTTTGTATATTTTTCTGTTCACTTGGTGAATTTTAGCTTAAACTTGGTTGTTTTCTTGATAATTTTCCAAGATTTTAGCTCCGGAACCCTCGACGCAGATCATTTCGCAGATTTTGTCGATATTGGAACCTCTTCCATAAATCCATGGCCTCTATACATTCTAAATCGGGTACTTCTAATTGTTTTGGTTCCATTAAGAACATTGCTGGTGATAACGGCCTTGGTTCATTAATATTATCTGAATTATGGGTTATAGGTTTCGAATTGATAATTGCTTCACAATCACATGAAGTCTCTTTCAATAGGTTAAATTTGATCTCTCGAGCACTTTACGCAGTAATTTTTTCATCACGCGTATCAATATTTCCAACCAACAACCCCACCATGCAGGTTGGTTGGTACCTCTGGTTTTTCTTCGTGTAAAGTCTCTAGTACTTCCTTAGGTATCCCTTCTCTAGCTGTTGCCATTTTTCTCTTCGTCTAACAATGTTTGTCTTGTCTGTCTCTGTGAAGTTAGTTTCGAGTTCCATGTTCGCACCCATGTATGATTGTGTTCGTAGCAACCTATGTGTTTCGTTGTCTTCCGTTTTGTCGTCATGTGGGAAGTATGTGTCACGTGAATGTCAAATCGTGCTTTGTCTGTCGGTTGTCCAACTACCGTCCTGTTTCTGTTTTGTGCTGAGCGTTCTATCTTCATTTATTTTCATCCTGATAATTTTGTACGGTATACCCCAAGGATTGTCCACTTCATTGTTCGTCATAAATTCCCTAATTGATGTCTTTTTGGTCTCTTCATCGATGTTTTGTAAGACAGTCTTTGTCTAAGGTAGTCCTGAAGTTTATCAATTTTTAGTAAGAGGTTGGTCTCTTTTTGTGCTTTAGCTCTATGTGAGTTTGTCTTAGGTCTGGTTTATGTTAGCTCGTCAGTATACCATATCTGCATCTCACAATATTGGTAACAGGGGAAGGTTTTGGAGGACCTTTAACAGTGCCTGTTACCTGCTGTTCTCCAACAGCAAAATTTCTCTCCACACCTGTTTTTATTGGCGGATTTTCTTTTCAAACAACTCAATTCCCTTATAATGCCGGCCTTAATACTATTGTATGATTCTTTTATCGCTTCTCAAGCTCAACTCTTGCTTCTATTCATATTTGTGTTCAACTCTTTGGACTTAATTATATGTTTGATATTTTTTATAATCAATATTAAAGTTGCTTCGTCTTTTCCAACATTTTATAGAATTTTGTAATCCACCAATATTTTGAATATTAAGAAAATGTCAAGCTCCAAATGCACCTTATAATCACTGTACCATACACACAAATAACAGAAATATTTTCGACGGCTACCTGTCAAATTTGCCTTATTTCATTGCGGCTGATGCTATTATTTCTTGCCTAACCGGTGGTAAGTTGACTTCCCAACTGTGACCAACCGGTAGTAAGTTGACTTTCACCAAACTATCGTTTGAACAATCGTTGATTGCCCGGTCACCACTAACCGTTCAGTTAACTAACAATCTAGTCACCGAGGCTTTATACAAGCGGGCATTACGCTCTGAAAATAACTTGAAACAGCTTGATAAATAATTGGTATTGTAGTTTCTGTTTTCAATTGTTAAGAACATGTTCAAGCTGAAAAGGCATTATGTTTGAAATGGAGAGAGGGAGAGTTATGAAAACTCAGGATTCTAGGATGACGAATGGTACGTTATTCTGCACATTTTTGGTTAAATGTCAGCGTTTAGCGTACGACAGCCTTGAAATTGCAACATTTAGAGCGACGAATCACAAAAAAGTCAATTTTTTCTCTCTCTCCATAGTAACAATGTATTACTCCACTCGCAAACTATGGTGGAAATTTCCTAAAGTCGTAATGTTAAATAGAACTGGATATTACAGAAAGTAATACTTATACTAAATATTCATTTGGGTAGCAAATACTCCATCACAATAGGTGCTTGAAATGTTGGCCATTTGTTCCTTAAAAATTATACAATCTCTCTTCAAAACTACGAATAGAATTGTTGATGATTTGTGGAGTAGTTCCCTGAATTAAGAGACATGCAATCTTTCAAATTATTCAAGCGGTTCAAGTTAGTTGGTCTGATAACAAAAACGCGTTCATGCAGGTAGTCCATAAGAAAAATGAAATGGTGTCAAGTCGGGAAGCCGGCCACTCACTCGCACTTCTTCGACCAGTCCATCTGTGAGGAGAAATTGTACTCAAATATTGCATTTCCATGCTGTGATAATGTGGAGGTGCGCCATCTTTTTGTATACGTTAGAATTAGGAATTAATCGTTTCTTCCAGGTATAATTCCATTGTGTAGCGAATCAAAATATTTAGCGCCGTTAAGTGTACCTTCGATAAGAAAAATGACCGATTAAATGGTTTTTTACCTGCTCATACATCAACTTTTTGTGGATGCTATGTACAAACCTACAAACCTCCTTGAACCAGTGCGGACTATAATTTGACCAGTTCGGGCAATTATGTCTGTTAGCAGAGCCGTTCAGGCAGAATGCGGCTTTATCAAATAAATAACTCATTTCATACACCATTTGATCAAAAAATACATTATTAAAGGTCTCTAATTTTTCCTCCAAAATTCAATTAAATATTGAGGCATTGAAAATGGGAAATAATTTGTACTCCGGTCCTGCAAAGGCTTATTTGAGGAAAAGTTTCCGTATTGCAGGCATGGGGCAGGTTTTGTGCTATGGAAGATTAACCAGGATTAGGGACTCGACACGAGGTTAAACTGATGAGAGAGTGTTCATTCGTTTTAAAAGAGCTTTGCAGATATTGCCGCTGTTATTGCCCATACCTATGATATTTGATGAGAAAAAAAATATTTTCACGATTTTGAAACAGTTTTTAATACCTTGTTACTTTTTAGGGAAAAAATATAGTCCACTCACGAGTATGAATTAAGAAAAAATATTTTAAATGTGTTTGATTATGCATTTATTATTATGGAGACATAGAGAATTGTAAAAATACTGATTATGTCAGACAAAAAAAAGCTTCTACTCCGTCGTTTCATAATTCGGATTGTCGAGGATGTTTGGATTGAAATAATGTCGAAAAATTATGTTCAATGAGGTTAAATAGTCCTATTAATACGGACAAAGTACGAGGTGACAAATACTAATAGCTAAAGATACATGCAGTGCATGATAATGCGTTTGTACACAATAGTGAATGCGAATTTTATTTTGAATTGGTTTGTGTTGAGGTTAGTAAACTGCAATGTAAAAATTGAAATTTTTTCACGGATTGGATACTATACTTTTTTCCACAGGCTCAACTAATACACTGTGATATAATGAAGAAAATTTCGAAAATCATTTTCAACCAGGAAAAAAAAATCACTGCTCCAGGTATTGGTTGATAATAAGCCATGAAACTGAACTTTGGTGTCGTGTTCTCCATCGTCCCTGAAAATATTGCGTTATGTCAAAGTACGAACATATTATGTACCATAAGTATATCTATTGGCTCAAGCACACACTCAAACTTAGGAAGTCGGCACAGAAAGCTCTAGAATAGTGGATGATCTCACCTGGTCAGAGAGAGCCGAAGCAGTTCATTGAAAGAAATTCATAATTGGCGGCAGCCCTATTAAGCTAAGATAAGAAAACTGTCTAAGCCGTAGTAGATAAGATAACAGATAGCCTATCAGGCACGTAACTAATTGGGTTGGTCATGTGCAAATATCCTCACCTAGAGACGAGAACTGCAAAGCACATCCTGTCATCGCAACTGCCTGGTGGAAAAAATTATGCCCAACCTTTTGCAATACACGAGGTTGTCTATAAATTACCATACCAACAATTTCATTACGACGTTCCGTTTTTATATGGTGACCATCAACTTAATTCTTTCAAATACGGACCTGGATTTTTTATTTCAATATTTCTCACGTTTTGTGTAAATACATGCAATGATATAGCATACTTGACGATTCTGTCATCATCATCAATAATTTTAAATATTGGGCTTCGAAAAAGATTTTTCAAAGAAAATTCAACAGTTTATTTCGAAGCTTGATGACAAATGGCACTCTAAGGTAATAATAGGTTGAAGCTGAATTGAAAAATTCAATGAAAATAAGTTATATAAGTTGTTCAAACTGACGTCCGTTCTGTGCAATACATAGTACGATTCTCCTTGTCATATAAGATGTAGCTGCACCAATCATTTAGAGCATAATTTTTTTAAATGCATTTACTAACCGTTGACGCAGTTCTGGTATTTTATTTGGCATATTCTTGCTGTGAACTTAGTTTTTTATTATTTCCCATACAAAATGATCTATGGGGTTGAAACATGGGGATCAAGGAGGACATCTTGTCGGCCCGTTGATACCAATCCAATTATACCCAAAGTATGCATTTAAATACTGTACAACTCTTCCCGCATTGTGCGTACTACAGCCATCCTGCATAAAGTGATCAATATTTCTTCTTGATCCTAGGAACATGTCATTGAATCAGTAGCTCTAAATATCGGATTTGGTTTAAAATACCGTCTAAAAATATTGGTCCATTTATTTGATTATTGATTTGACCACACCATACATTTAGTGAAAAACGAATATGTGGCCTAGTTTCCCTTATTAAATGGGGGTCGTAGTGAATATAATCATTAGATTAACCCTCCTCCTTCTTGATAAGCTCTTTTCAAAGTATTGCAGTCACCCTTCCTATTTTTGGAAATATCCAATACTTTGTAACGCGCATATCAAGTGATTCAAGAAGAGGAATGACTTATCCAATTATTATATTCCCTTTCCTTTCTTGAATAACTCGGTGTGCATTACAATGCATTCATCACTAAAGCAGTGCGATCAACATTTGCTATTCGAAATCGAACGCAAAAAACATTTAGAAAAAGAAATATATTTATTACAATTTTGGTGTTTGTTTGTGGTTATTGCTGATTTTTTACGTGCGTTACACACTACTGCTCACACTAGATCTTCCATGTCATTTGTCATTTGATTCAATTGTTCTCATGCAAATTTGAAGCCTCTCAAATATATATTCATAAAAATAGTAATTCAAACAATATTATGAAGAAACTAACTGAAATGTTGTTATAAGCGATAATACTTGTTGTTCATCACTTTCCTGTAAAGTGTGATACGTTTGAACTGTTGTTTGTATAAAATATCTAGTTCAAAAGTGATAATTTAAATATCAATTTTTGGATTTTTTTCCGTAAATTGTGAACCAGCAAATTTTTCGACGGATAATTTTCAAAATAAGTGAGTACTATCGATTTTTCGCAAAATCAGTCAAAAAATCGTGTTTCCCTGAAGTTTCCTGGACCCAAAATCTGCTTAATACAACACTCTTAAATATTGGAAATATCCTTCACCTTCAAAAATTACAAAAACTCAGAATGCACCTTATAATCACTATGATATACACACAAATAATACAATGCACACTGTTAATTTTGACGGTTATCTTCCACATTTGCCTCAATTCAATGCAGCCAACGCTATTATTTCTTGCCCAATCGTTAGTAAGTTTACTTTGACCAAAGTATATTATTGAAAAATGTATAATAGAGGTTAGTATTCATAGGTATAAATAAACAAATACAAAACACTACAAATGGCAGGTTAAGTACTGACTACTATGAAGCACCAAAAACGTAAGAACGAGGACATGTCACGTTAGTCTCAATGTCGGCAGATGAACGTGAATTCGGTTAGAGACATAAAAGTACATCTAGTATCGGTAGTTTGCGTTTGGTGGGAGATTTTTCACTTAACCTGTAAATTACAAATGGATTATTTATTTTGTTCTCACAAAAATTGGGAATACATGAAAGTCGATCAAGATGGCAGACAAAAAATATGAAAATAACGAATGCCAAGGAAGTGCAGTATTTTGATAATAATAATGAGCATGAAATTAAATAATCACTGTTCTTTAGAATCATTTTCTGTGAAATTGTGATTTGGAAAATTCAAATAACAATCCTCCTGTCCCTAACTACAAGCCTGAGTTCTTGAAATTCAAATTACGTCAAGCATTGGCACCAACAAACATTTTTCACGCAAAAAGTCACTAAGCTTATTGACATTGTCAAACTTCTTCCAGGTTTGACTGAACTTCGTTCGGTGTTCGTTTAGTTGAACGGTCTTAGTACCTACCATAAACGATGCATACGGCCATTAATTTTTCCTAGGTATTTACCGAACGAATTTTAATTAAACGTGAACGAAGTTTGACAACGGTTAGAAACTTTTTTTTGGGTGAAAAAACCGAAAAAATGATCGGTAGTAACATTGCTTGACATGATTCGGATTTTGAGTGCTCACGTTCACGGTTACGGACATGACAGCTGTTATTTGAATTTCGAATTTCAAAACATGTGGTTTGGGCGTATTTTGGTTACAAAGCGTACAACAGTTTAATAATAAGAATAAATTGTTTTTATCCAGGTTTTCTTATGATTTATCATTGGAATAGTTGTTAATCGATACACATTTCAATACACATAATCACCAAACTGAGCTATACATGTTTTTAAAACAAAAATAATCATACACAAAAAAGTAACAACAAACGCGTTTTAATTCCCAAAATAAGCGAAAAAAAGTGCTATCTCAATAAAAACCGTTCCTGGAACGTGCACTTCACTGGATTCCATTTCTAGTAGACTATCATATCGTTAGAATGTCATAAAATAAAATATTTTTCCTACAACCACTATGCAAAACACGCTTTTCTACACACATTTTTATGCACAAAGCAGGCCTTTCCTAATTATTTTGATAGCCGTTGGAAAAGTAATGGGAAAAGTACACGCTATGGCACTTTTACGCACCGAAATGTCAAACAAAGCTACCTATGACCTGTCAACTTATTTTGACAATTCAACCTAATAGTGTATTTCTTATTTGTGTACAATTTTTAAATTAAAACCAAAAGTACTTAAGTAAACTATTTATTTCATTATCATTTTTAATTAATTATAAAAACAATTTAAGGAATTATGAACCAAGATCAAAATAACTTATTTTTTGAGTTGTCCAATTCGGACATTGAAAATACTCCTCCATATATTATTGAAAAGGCTAGAACTGCAACCGAAAATTTTTTACCTGAGGTTTCAATACAAATTTGTTCAAATTTTACAATTAATTATACATTCAACTGATTTTTCTATTTATTTTCATATTGTAAGTTCTTTCTATTAAAAGTTTAAATAAAATAACTATATAAATGACTGTATTTCTTTCATTAATAAATGTGGTTGTAGAAAAAATATTGTGTGCAACTTGTACGCTAATCACTTTTCCCACTCGCTAGATTTGCGACACTCGCCTTACGGCTCGAGCCACAAACTTAGCGGGAAAAGTGACGCTTTGCGCACTTGTTGTACAAACTACTATTATTTCACATTTTACCTGAGGTGTAATCTACTATGAATGGGCCTTAATAAAATTTGACAACAAAGTTTTGTAGTCTTAAACTTCAAAATATTATTGATTTTCTAGTTGTCATATTTTTTTCGTTGTGTCAGATAGGGACCAAAAATTATTTTATTACTATTAATCTTGACAACGGTAGCTGGAACGCTACCGAAACGTCGAAATAAAAAATAAAAAATATTATTGTGGTTTGATTCCCAAAAAGTAAGAGAAAAAAGAATAACTAATGCTACAAGGAACTTACAGAAGATATTGACCACGACTATTTGATAATTTCGACATTTTACGTGTGCTTCTACAAGTATAATGACGTACATTATTCACCAGTGAATAATAGCTGTGTATAAAAGGGGTGGACAATAAAAAAGGTCACATGACACATAGATTATTCATACAGTGAGACCCATTTTGTTTGGAAGCACCCCTGTAAAATCCGCATTTCTTAACCGATTTTGATTTAATTTTTTTGTTAGACTCATTATCAAAAACAGTATTTTGGCACAAATTTTCATAGCTTTATTACTATTTTCAAGGCCCTCTATGTTAATTTTTCTTTGCCAAAACATACAAAGGGACATTAGGCATTTTTGATTCAGAATCATCACTAATGTAAACTAGCAAAATTTTATAAAAAAATTTCATTAACGACAGAGTTTTACAGCATGGATTTGGGAAAAGTGGTATTTTCATTAATTTCTTACGTAGAATGTAGACAAATTTTCAAAATGGCAACATGGTAAACAAAAACTAGAGCTCAAACATATTCCACAGTGAATGTACTGAATCAAATGATCCATCGAGCGGTATTATAACGCTTAGTTTTGATAGAACAAGAAACTCCTTAAAAATAATTAATATCTGTACTTATCCTATCTTTGAGACTTGAAAAAAAAGAGATATAAATGTTAACGCCAGATTAATTCTTCAATGCTAGTTGACTCTAAATTTCGAGTTTTTGAGATTGTTAATGTTAATATAAACATGAATTGTATCGTTCATGATAACAGATAAAAGATATATCACTATCACTATCTATTATCAGTAGTAATAACCCAAGGACATTGATAATTGTTCGAAAAAGTTTTATGACAGATTTCGAAAGCTTGTTGCTTGGAAACAGACCGATGCCGTAGGCGGTCTGTTGCCTACAAGCAGCAAGCTTGAGAAAGTTGTCATAAAATTTTTGTGCATTCATCAATGTCCGAGGGTTATTCGGATAAAAATTTTTTCACCAATTATAGAATTACAACCAAATCGTGACATTTCCAAATATTAAATATTTGAAACTTCAAATCGAAATAAATCAATAGGTATGTGTCCATAGCAACGTGAAAACAGCCCATGGTCTGTTATCAGTAGTAATAACCCAAGGACATTGATAATTGTTCGAAAAAATCTTATGACAGATTTCGAAAGCTTGTTGCTTGGAAACAGACCGACGCCGTAGGCGGAGGTCTGTTGCCTACAAGCAACAAGCTTGAGAAAGTTGTCATAAAATTTTTGAGCATTTATCAATGTCCGAGGGTTATTCGGATAGAAAATGACATTTCGAAATATTAAATATTCGAAACTTCAAAATCGAAATAAATCAATATGTATCCATAGCAACGTGTGAAAATTGCCCATGGTCTGTTTTCAGTGTAATGTTGACATGATTGGCTGAGATTGTTCATATGATATAAAATGAGGAAATTTGATTGGTTTTTGGAATTGTCAAAAAATTTTCAGTGTAATAAATGTTGACATGATTGGGTGAAATTATTGTTGATATGATAAAAAATAAGGAAATTTTATTGGTTATTGGAGCTCTCGAAAAATTTTCTAATTATATGACCCTACCTCCCAACGAAACCAAAATATAACCTCTAATCTTCTTCTTCTTCTTTATCCTTTATTGGGTAAGTTCACAAGGGATAATTTGCTCTAATCTTCAACGTGCACTTTGGTTTGTTTACAAATTTGACAGTTTCCCTCATCGCTCATTGGCCACATGTACCGAATCGAGTGATGTCACTTCTATGCCGATAATTTTTGGTTGCAATTCCGAGCGTCGAAAACCGTGACATACAGAATAGCGTTATATTAATCCCGTCGGCCGCGCAACCGATGGCTGTTGTTAACATACTGATACCGACGACTGTCAATGCCGCGTACAGAATAGCGCTCTTGGAGTTATAGCTTATGAAAGTGATGTAAAATTGTGCTTAATATTTTGGATTGTTGACAAAGTAGTCTATGACAATACGGTCATTGAAATTTCTTGCCTGCATTTTTTTAAAATACGTTTGGTCACTGCCCCCGTCTAAATAAATACTTTTTTTTAATTTTGTGCACTACAAAGCAGCAAATACGGCGATCTGGAAGTCTCCGATTAACTATTTCTATTACTTCTCGTTCACTTCTATCATTGTAACCACAAAAAAGTACAATTTCAACCTTGTCTTGAAAAGTTGAATCGTTGAATATTTTGAATATTCATCACTTACTATTTCATACAAATGTTACTGACTAACATAAATGAAATGTCAAAATCAAAGCTCACTTGCGACTCGTTGATTTCATTTTGTTAATAAATGAAATTATTAAGCACAATTTTACGTTACTTCCAGAAGCTATAACTCCAGAACAGGTTGAGTTATCGGCTTTGAATTTTTACTGTGCAATTTGTTCGAGTCCTTGTTTTTGTTCACTATGTTGCCATTTTAAAAATTTGTCTACACTCTACGTGAAATATTACTGATTATTTCACTCAATACAAAATACGCGCCTTCGATTGGTTTAAATATGAGGATTGATATTTGGAAACACCATGTTTCCGATTTTGTATCTCGGCACCTGATTGGATACATGCAATTTTCCTATATGTGTGTTTCGCGTTATCATTAGTTGTTTTATTGGATATTAAAAATCTAGTGACTGACAGAAAATTTCAAATTATTAAAGAAACGTCAGAATCATTGCATCAAGAAATAATCTTGACAAATACAACTCGTGTTATTAATGATTATCGAAAATTTCTTCTCTTTTTCGAAAAAAATTGTTGTTCCAGGAAACCACACTCGCGCTTACGCGCTCGTTTTGTTTCCAAACAACAATTTGTTTCTCAAAATCGAAGAAATTTGTATTTCGATAATCATGAACACACTTGTTGTATTATTATCGATAATTTTTTACTGGATATAGTAACCAATCAAATTACTGAATTTCAAGTCATGTGTAAAATTTCATCCAATCACCGCTATATTACAGCGATTATTTTTTTCACTTGTCAAAATCTGACATTTTGGTGGTTTTAACCAATAGCAATACACTATTCTAGCCAATCATTCGGTATTACACTGATAATTCTGCTTCCTCATCGATAAAACCTTGTTTACATCGAAACGTCAAAAATTTACTTTGAATTTGTCATTATTGACAACTAAAAGTGCTTCGAAGTTTATTGAAAAATGAACACAAACCGATTGAGTGCCATCACCCAAGAGAATATTAAACATTCAGGTAGGTAATACAAAATTTTAAATTTATGAAAAAAATAATCTTCCCAAATACAACTCGCTCTACAAATTTTATCGCATAATTTTTTATTTTCATCACTCAAACTTGTTTATTTGAGGCAAAAACATTCAAACAAACCGAATTTAGATAAAATCCCTCGTCCTAACGGACTCGTGATTTTATCAATCGGTTTGTTTTCATATTCTTGCCAAATAAACAAGTTTTCGTGAAAAAGAAAAAATTATCGATAAAATTTGAAGCACTCGTGGTATTACCTTTGATAATTTTTTACTGAATATAGTAACCAATCAAATTGCTTAATTTCAAGTCATGTGTAAAATTCCATCCAATCACCGCTGTATTACAGCGATAATACCCTACATGTGGTGTTTTCAGTTTGGTGTTTACTTTTTATTTAACATTAATTAAACGTCAAACTGACAACTGGATTAAAAATGTCGCGAAGATTTGGTATTGCATCTAACGATTCAATCAATTCACCAATTTATTGTACTTTTCACAACTGTAGTTGTAAATAAAAATGAATACTATTTAATTAAAATTGATAAAGTTTGTATTGAAAATTATTAAACATCAGATTGGCAATCAATTTTTTGAAAGCTACAAAGTAAAAAATTATCTTATCGAATACTCCTCGGGTCTTGATAAATACTCAAAATTTTGTCGTAGAGAATCCTTCAAGCGTGTTGCTCAAAGATAATAGCCCTCGGCCTGCGGCCTTGAGCTATTATCAAGCAACACGCTTTCAGCATTCTCTATGACAAAATTATCTCGGTATTATCAAGACCCTAGGGGTATTACTACTGATAATACCCTACATGTGGTGTTTTCAGTTTGGTGTTTATGTTTTATTAAAAATTAATTGAACGTCAAACTGACAACTGGATTAAAAATGTTGGAAAGATTTGGTATTGCATCTAACGATTCAATTAATTTACCAATTGTACTTTTCACAACTGTAGTTTTAAATAGAAATGAATAATTTTTGATTAAAACTGATAAAGTTTGTATTGAAAAGTATTGAGCGTCAGATTGACAATAAATTTTTTGATATATACAAAGTAAAAAATTATCTTATCGAATACTCCTCGGGACTTAATAAATACTCAAAATTTTGTCGTAGAGAATCCTTCAAGCGTGTTGCTCAAAGATAATAGCCCTCGGCCTGCGGCCTTGGGCTATTATCAAGCAACACGCTTTCAGCATTCTCTATGACAAAATTATCTCGGTATTATCAAGACCCTAGGGGTATTACTACTGAAAATACCACTTTTTCCAAATTCATGTTGTAATAACTTTGTCGTTAATGGAAATTTTCCTATAAAATTTTGGTATAAGTTTACATTTGTGATGATTCTGAATCGAGTGGTATAGTCATATTTAAAAAAAAATGCCTCATGTACTTTTGTCTTTTTTGGCAAAGAAAAATAAGCCTTGAAAATAGTAATTAAGCAATGAAAATTTGTACCAAAATACTGTTTTTGATACTGAATCTAACAAAAAAAATTAGAACAAAATCGGCTGAAAAATGCGGATTTTACGGGGGTGCTTCCAAACAAAATGGGTCACACTGTATACAGGGTGATTCATTAGTGCGATAAAGTCCAATATCTTATAATAGTTAGAGATATTTGAATGAAATTTTGTCTGATTGTAGCCAGCCTAGAGGCTCATATTTTAAAATTATTCGCAATTGTACAGCGTGTTCCAGAACGCCGTGCCAGATCGGAGTTATATTTTTTTTAATGGGACACCCTGTATTTTACTTCAAATTTGAATTCTGCTTGACTTCGCTATTACAATAAAATAATATTGTAATGGGTTATACAGCGTATTTAAAAAGTTCTGACCACTGACTGACTTCCACCCCCTCTATACTTCAAACTGCACAATTTAAAATTAATATTTCATAACCATACGTCTGTGATAGTCGTCTAGTACTACAATTCAATTGGACTGATTCGATATCTAAGAAACCGTATACAGGGCGAGCCCAAATTTGAATACATTGGTTTCACAATTTTTGTTAACGGATCACCCCGTCTTTTATTTCGGTAAATGAAAGTTACTTCACTATACTTCAAAATTTATCAAGTATTCCCTATACCCAAACTGAATAGTTTTTGTGATATCCCTATTTTATTGTTAAAGAATAATAAATTTACTCAGACTTACTTATTAACAACTATACTGAAATTTATGGAAAAATCAACTATAAAGTTATAAAAGATGCTTAAAGTGACCACCCTGTACATTTATACAGGCTTGGAGACGGTCTTGAAAAGATCGACTTACATTTCTGAGCAATTGCACATTAACATTTTGAAACGCCTGCCTTATTCTAGTTTCCATATCGACTGGTGTAGTAACAGGTAATTGGTACACCTGTTCTTCAATAAAACCCCAAAGGAAAAATTCTGCTTCATTCAACTCTGGTGATCTTGGTCCTGGTCCCGCTCGTCCAATCCACCTTTCAGGAAACATTCATTCAATTATCACTGAATAAGCGCGTTATGGTGAGCAGGTGCTCCGTCATGAAGATACACATTTGTTGAAGTGTACGGAGGGAAATGTCTTCAAGCAAAACTGGTAAATAATTTTTTTCACGAGCGGGTGGAAAATTGAATTCTCCACACACGTTTTGGTGTGGAAAATCAATTTCTCCGCAACGTGGGGAAATAATTTTCCGCACCGTGTCGAAATAATTTTTCACCTCAATATATTAAATTAATAATAAGCCGGTATATTATGGTGGTTGCGAAATGCTTCAGTTACCATGTGTAACTAACCAGCTATTTACTTCCATTTAAGTAATGCAAATAATAAAATTGTACTGTATATTCACTGTATATTCATAAACTTTTATATTACATAATGATTAAATTTTTTCGTTTTACAATTTTTGGAATTATTTTTCAAATTTGAACCAAGACAGATACTGATATCACACATGGCATGGCAAAAACATCATTGATTTCATTTTTTATATTCTTCTCTGTTTTGTTGAACATGGCGTAGGTTGGATAGGTTTGAATGGATAAGATGGATAATTTGTGGTGATTGTCTGCAGGCTATAGAGACCCAGTTTATACGAAGTCTGCTCAACGTCTGACGACTCACTTGTCCCCCCTCTGATTAATTAAGATTCTCTATCTGTGGCATAAATCCACTTTTGTCTTCAATAAATGTCTTCAATTCAATGACTGTACTCTGTCGACGTCAAATAACAAAAGAAAGCGCTCCTCTCCGCACACGTTCGACCATTTGGCGTGACACGTCACTACGTGAAGTTTGACGTTGCACGTGACGTGGCACGTTTTGGTGTTGGCTGCAACGAAGCAGCATATAATTTTAAAAATCTTTCAAGCTACTTCCAACCAGCTTGGTATATCGCAGCGAGTTTGGGTGCCAATATAAAATATAAAAGCAGCATTTTATTTCACTGATATTCCTCAGTCAACTGTGAAGGAGATAAGGTGCAATATGACAGGGGATTAGCAAGACCTTCAGATAAACTTTGGGGGGAATTTTTGGAAACTACGATATTATAACTATTATAAAACAGTAAGATAGCGGGCGACGACCCACCACTGTAATAGAACGCGATAATTACAGTCAAGAAATGTCGAACATGGTTAGTATTTGGATGAGTGATCATACCAGGGAAAACCATCTTATAGGGCCTGTACAGCCTGCAGCGAAGCACTTTAGACAACTAGGGTGCACTTTAGACTACTAGGGTGAGTAGCATATCACAGCTCGCAAGCATTATACCAAGGAGCACGATGTATAATGTAGATATGCCATCCTTTGGAGGAGACGTAAAACCGAGGTACCGAGTCCACGGATGTTGGGCTCGTTAAAGAACGCTACCACTGGCTGGAACTCTAGTAAGTTTACCAAAATTTCCGGTTAGGGGTAGAGTGCTCCTGGCATCGGTAATTAGCCTCAGTCACAGGTATATACCGACGTTAAATGAACGAATAAAAAAAAATTTAAAAAATGAGATCTACCGTAGAAATAATCAGAAATGAATTGGAAAGTGCTGGTCATAAGATGAATTGATGTGATGAAACAGAATTGTATGAAGAGAATTATTTTTATGTTCACAATGATTTAAAAACGTAGATAAGGATGTAGAGTAGAATAGTGGACTTAGTTTTCGAATTGACCATTTTTGAAATAATGATTCAAGCTTTCATACCAAAAAGTAAAATGGATAGGATGTAGTATCTTTTCTCTTGAATGCACCATCTTACCCGATTTTTTCAATTATCTACAGCTCTTACAATATCTCGATTGGCAATAGTTCGTATTACTGGTATTTCTTGAAATATCTTATCATGAAGTGTATTATTATATAAACGATTTTTTGAATAACTGAAAGAAAATAATTCAGATAATTTGAATCTGGGGGGTAGGGCCTTTCACAACACGTTTATTTCCAATTCACCAATGCCTAGAAATGCGGAGTAAATATCTTGTAATACTCCTGAGGAACTCAATTGCTTGAGTATTTTCAATGTTATATCTGCGTTTTCTATACGACACAAATATTTAACTGCTTTTTAGTAGAAGTTATGATCACAAACACAATAAAAATCTTCGGAAATTGTTTGAAAAATACAAGGTCGTATTGGAAACAATTATATTCATATGGTTCAAATCTTAGCCTTTTTGGTGTGCGTCATCGTTTGTGACGTATATCCGGGTTTTCGGCATGAAGCTTATTTTATTTCCTATTTTGACATATAGCTAACCTTACATTTGATGAATAAAATCATCAGGCTAGTATTCAGCCATATTCGAAAAGGCTATGAAATTGATAGTTACCACCTTCTTTTTCTAACTGAAAATACTTGAGAACTTTCAACTTGCTGATGTTCATCGGTGTATCTAGGCATATGTTTTTATTACCTATTTAAATAGATATAACAATAAGATTGATATTCCCTTTTCAAAAATAATAATTGACCGTAAACAACAAAGTACAGACCTAACGAGAACTGTCAGTGTGACAATAGAAAAAAAGCCGTGAGACATATTGCCGCTACGAAAGTAGCGCCTTCATAGTATTTGGAGATCCCGATTGATAGGTTGCGCTTGCGCGTAATCTAAACATCAACCAATCAAATTTTTTACGTCAAAGATTAGGGTTAACGTTTGTCATACATTTAAACGGTTTATTATTGTTATATTTTGATTAGGATTAATCACAGACCTGCCTTTTTCCATTTCTTCCTACGTTATGTGTGACATTAACAATCGATGACGCACACCAAGAAGTGTAATATTTCAACCATATCAGAAACTTGATTATGATTGTTCGGGAACGAATCAAATACTCAGACTAATTTATTATAATTATGGTCATCACAATGGAATAACTGCATTGTGCAGTTTAAAAAATCCAGATCCGTATTTTGAAAAATATGTTGATGATGCCTGTGGGTATTCGAAACGCCAGGATATGTGAATGCCATATTGTAAAACACAATGAAAAGTGACAATGTAAAAGTGTCAACTGTTTTTGATCACACTAATCATTGTTCCCTTAAATACGCAGCTTTGCCACAAATAACCGTCTCTCTATCTCGAGATCCCAATGATACGCCGCGATTTTAGGACAAGCTGTACAATTATAAAATAGAATAAAACTTCAAATAATGGTCTGAAAGCAATGAGATGTTATATTAAAGAGACATTTGACCGATAAATGTTTGTGAAACTTTTGTGAAGAACCCTGTATTTGTAACCTTCACGTTTATACTCCCTTTTCTCAATAATCTTTTCGTAAATTTTCTAAGTATTTAGTTCTTTCAAAAACTTATGAAAATAGGCTTCGGTAGATTAAATACGAGTTTCATTTAAATTTACATATGAACGCCAAAAAAACTTCCTTCCTCCGCGTTGTTTCATTATTTCGTCCATTCGGTGTAAGAGAAAAATGGAAAAATATATTGGAATATTGAAGTCGAGAGAATCCATTAGCAATTTCCACTTATTTAACCATTTGTCACTAGTGTGGAGAAAGAAAAATGTCGGAAATAGCATGACTGCGCTAACAAAACGGCCACTTCAATTAGTGAGAAATCAATAAACGGCAATAGCTTCAACCCACGTATCCACAGCATCAAAGCATTTTCCCTTCATCAATCGTATTTTCTGATTAAAATGCATTGTAAGTGAAAATTACTTTTTTATTGAAGAAACTGCAATTTTAAAGAAAAAAATAAGATCAATGAAAATTATTAGTGAGCCATGTAAAAAAGCGATCATAAAACATTGATATGCCCGAAACATCAAAAATATACAAGGTAGTCTGTCAAAATCTAGATACATAACGAAAAATAATGGTGTCATATTATTTTCAACGCACTCAAATTCATATTCATGATATAATGGGTGAAATGAATGAAAATGAACATGTACCTCATACTCCATAATTTTCAATAAAATCCAGAAGCAGATGTTTCATTGAGTACTTTTCTGTGTCATTTTTGGTGAATGAATACTGTTTCCACACGAAAAGGAGAATATATACAAAGCAGAAATGTATGACGTGATTTTTATCGATATCAAGTCAAATTATACTACTGAATTCAAATTGGCTTGAAAAGTGAAAACGAAAAAAATCCATAATAGCTCCAAAAACCAAAAATGTTGAAGGATTGAACCAAAAAGTGGAAAAACAATTTCAAGTTTAGTACAATAGTTATTATTCCTAGATATTCCCAGACCTTGTGTTGTCATTACCAAACAACGCATTTTATAATGGATTTTATCCACAACTATATCTATTAAATATGCGATTTTTATCAAGTAATGCCATGCATTACCATATAGAATTGAATAATAATGACAGTTCGATGGAATAATATTACTCAATCGTTGCGTCAAATTTGACAATTTGTAAATTTACTTCTTATCTCTGGTATCATTGGAGAAATGTCTAATAGTGGATCAGATTTAGAAGATATGTCTTGCACACCGCCAGACATTTTAAAATTAGCGGCAAGCGCTACAGAAAATCTCCTACCTAACAAGTCAAAAGGTGAAAATGATGCGGTGTACAAAAGTTTTATGGACAAATTATCTTCTATGGGTAAGCACATTGCTATGTTTTTAAAATTAAAAAATCTCGAATTGTACACAGGACATTTGTTCCGAAGATCATCTGCAACCATTTGCGTTAGCGCAGGAGGTAACATTACAGCAGTAAAACAGTTAGGGGTATGGAAATCAACCACAGTTGCAGAAGGATATATAGATGACAACATAACCAATAAAATAAAAAGAGGAAATCAGATTTCAAACGAAATTAACAAACATTATACTAGCTCTAATTACAATGAAAAACCTTGTACTAGCTCTAGTGCCACTACAAGTCCCACGATTTTCAATCAGACTCAGATGACTGACAAAGTTATCCCTGGCATGAATTTTAACAATTTAATGTAACTATTAATAATTGTTATGTAAGTAAATAACCATAAATTTATTGTGTATTAATAAGGTTACCATTAATGAAAAATCATGTTCATTTGAAATATATTTTATTTTATATTAATACACAATAAATTTATGGTTATTATATATAATATATATTATATTATTATATTATTATATATATATACATATAGTTGTGGATAAAGTATAGTATTCATCACGCGCATAATGGCTATTACCCACTCAGATGTTACAACACTCGCCTCCGGCTCGTGTTGCAATTTCATCTTCGTGGGTAATAGCCATCATTATACGCTTATTGAATAATATACTATAAAGCCATTTTCTGATGTACTTATTTCCTCGGAAAGCTAAAAATAAACAGGAAAGAGTGAAAGTGGTATAAAAAACTCTCTCAAAAAGATAACTACTGGTATATCGCTACGCTCGTTTCGCTGATAATTATGAATAAAATAGTACCTACTTCTAAAATGGAGTGTGTAGAATAATTTTTTTACTCCAATCGTCATATAAGTGGTAACTTATGTGACATTCCTCATGGATATTAAGTCATTTATATGTCATATAATATATTCGATAAGATTATTTTTCCAATTTGTGGATATGGGAGAATACAAAAGTACAATTGGTAAATGATAAATTGGAAGAAGAACAGTTTGCTGAAGTCGACGGATTGTTAATTTCCACTGTTTAAGAAATTTCTCGAATAATGTTGATTATTTCACCATGGCGTTCTTGGTTAATATTCAAGTTGTCAGTTTAACGTTTAATCAATCATTATTGAAAAAAAAACACCAAGCTGAAAACACCACATGTATAGTTTGGCAAGTTTACCTGAAACTACGGGCATCGGTAAGAGGCGAGGAAACTTGGAGCCCATCTGACATAAATGTGCAAATGGCATACGGTACCTATTTTACCAAGTAAAACTGAAAATACAAATGTCACTGACAATACCAACGCCACTGGATATAGTATATTACATAACGCGTGCGGAAAGTGACATTTTTAACACGAGTGGGTAATATTGTAACACGAGTCATGAGCCGAGTGTGACAATCACACGAGTGTGGAAAATCACTCTCGCACGAGTAATGTACAGTATTTTTCCTACGATCACGTAATAATTTCATCAAATAATGTGTAATCAACATCTGACATATTAATAAACAAAATGTTACAATTAAAGTCAACATAATTGATTTCAAAATTAACAATAACTATCAATAGTGACAAAAATTCAAGTAGTTTAACTATAATATAGGTAGGTTATCACAATTATTAATTGGTAGGATAATTATAGAAATTTAAAGTGAAATTATTATTGTTCATCATACTTCATACATACTTATCATAATACCTTACAAGATGATTACATTTTCCTACTATTATAACAGGTGATTTGGATTAGTTGATACAACATCGGACTTCTGACGAAGAGTACGCGGGTTCGATCTTCGACCGCGCCCTAAATTTTTTTTATTCTAGAAAATGACAAAAATTTCACTTTTTAAAATAGATCGCTCCAAATTTAGATATAACATAGGTAAATCTGATTGAAAATTATATATTTGACAGCTTGCCAGTGGTCAATCTTAATTAAATTTCATTTGACAGCTTTTTTATCCGTACACGCACGGATAAGTTTTTTTTCCGTACGCGTATGAATAAAGGCCACTTTCCATAGAATAGACAGTGCGATATATGTCACTTTCCTGTGTGATCGTAGGAAATAGTAGTTTACCTAACTAGTGCGGAAAGTGATACTTTTCCGCACGCTATTGCAGATGGCCGAACGACGCTTTAGCGGAGTTCGGCCAGCAATCGCGTGCGGAAAAGTCACTTTACGCACGTGTTAGGTACACTATTTTTTCTACTAGCATGCGGAAAGAACCCAAAAGTAATCATAAATCAACATTTCTCATTATATACATATCAACAAATTAATTATTATTATTTGACATTCATTTGATGAGGCTTATACCAGGGCCATCAAAAAATTATTGAAAAATAAGTTTTTTTTTTTATTAAAAATTATAGCAGCATTATAATAAATTTATTAATTTTTCAGTCATTTGGTAAACTTGGATATACAAAATACATATTTTGAATATTCAAATGTCAGTATATTCCTCAAATGTCAATAAATTTACTTTCCGCACGTTAGTAGAAAAAATCAATATCAATCAATTGACGAAGTGAAAGAGAAGAACACACGTGGGCGCCTGCCAATAAGAAGTCAGCTGGTCAGGCCCTTCGATAAAAATCACCAATTATGAAGTTATGAGGGTGTGGTAATTATGGTTTTCGCACAACGCTGACCAAACTTGAAGAAGCCATAGCAAATTTTCTTTTAATATTCATAAATTGGGAAAATAATGTTAATAGACAAAATCCAAGGAAAAAAGCACATCAGAGTTAACGTTTAATCATATTGTTGATATTAACATGTCCCTTTTCCAATTATTATCACTACATACTCAGCACTTTAGCTTTTTCATAGTTAAACGTGGCAATATCGAATAATTTCGACTGCATTCCTTCCACAGCTTTAGATAAACTTGCTAAAGTATACTTTGGCAAGTGCGTATGTTCTTCCCTCTTACTTCGTCAATTGACTGATATTGATTTATCCAGTGGCGTTGGTATTGTCAGTTACCTTTGTAATTTCAGTTTTACTTGGTAAAATAGGTACCCCACGCCATTTGTACGTTTGACAGATATACGCCATGTTTTTCCTCGCCTCTTACCGATGCCGCGTAGCTCCAGATAAACTTGCCAAACTATATATGGTATTATCGCTGTGGTCCAGAGGTGATTGGATGGAATTTGACACATGACAAAATAAGGTGATTTGATTGGCTACTCCTTATATTTAGTGGAGAATTATCAAGGACATTGATAATTTTGTCATAGATTCCGAAAGCCTGCTGCTTGGTAATGCCTAAGTATTCAGCAAAATGTTAAGCAAATATGTGGGTATCTTTATTAAATAGGTTATCTGACAGCAGATTTTAAACTTCAAATAATAATGACACAGACAAATGTCCGGTATCCAATAGCTTACGCATTCATTCAAACGAAGATCCAATCAAACTGGGTGAGAAAATTATCAACAGTAAAAACACAAGAGCGAAACAGTTTTGCCAATCACTAATTTTACGAGAAAAACTGACATGATAAAATCGCGACACCGATGGTGGAGCGATTTTATCTAATGTCAGTTTTTCGAGCAAATTTAGTGATTGGCAAAACTTTGAGTTGAAGAGAAATTTATCTGATAAAAGAAAAGCTCGAGTGTTTTTTGGCAAGATAAATTAACGACAGAATATATGGATGAACAACAACAATAATTATCTTTATTAACCAAACTTGCGACTCATTGTCATTGTATAAAAGTGACGTCGGCTCACTTAGATATTGGGGAAGAGGAGTTTTTATCGCGATAAAAAAAGATGCACCTTTTTTATCGATGTCAAAATGACAATAACATTTCCAGGTATATGACATTTTATCATTGGAGTTAATTTATCAAAGGTAATACCACGCGAGTGCTTCAAATTTTATCGATAATTTTTTCCGAGATTTTTTCTTTTCCACGAGAACTTGTTTATTTGGCAAAAATATGAAAACAAACCGATAGATAAAATCACGAGTCCGTTAGGACTAGGGATTTTATCTAAATTCGGTTTGTTTGAATGTTTTTGCCTCAAATAAATAAGTTCGAGTGATGAAAATAAAAAAATATATGATAAAATTTGAAGAGCGAGTTGTATTTGGGAAGATTATTTTTTTCATCAATTGTGGAGTGGAATTTTGTATTAAATGTTCAATATTCTCTTGGGTGATGGCACTGAATCGGTTTGTGTTCATTTTTCAATATATTTCGAAGCACTTTTAGTTGTCAATAATGAAAAATTCAAAGTAAATTTTGACGTTTCAATGTAAACCAATATTATCGATGAGGAAGCAGAATTATCAGTATAATACCGAATGATTGGCTATAGAATAATGCATGTGGTTAAAACCACCAAAATGTCAGATTTTGACAAGGAAAAAAAATAATAAAAGGTAATAACCACGAGTGCTTCAAATTTTATCGATTCCAATAAAACTTGTTCATTTGGCAAATATATGAAAACAAACCAATTGATAAAATCACGAGTGATTTTACCTGAATTAGGTTGGTTTGGATGTTTTTCCTCAAATAAACAAGTTTGAGTGATGAGAATAAAAAATTATGTGATAAAATTTGAAAAGCCAGTTGTATTTGGAAAGATTATTTTTTTTAACAAATTAAAATTTTGTGTTACCTGAATGTTTAATATTCTCTTGGGTGATGGCACTGAATCGGTTTGTGTTCATTGTCCAATAAATTTTGAAACACTTTTAGTTGTCAATAATGACAAATTCAGAGTGAAATTTTGACGTTTCAATGTAAACAAGGTATTATCGATGAGGAAGCAGTTTTATCAACAGTAAAACCACAGGAGATAAATTTCTCTTTGCAACGAAACAGTTTTGCCAATCACTAATTTAGTTGAGGTGTATAACCGTATTTGTCCACGACCACCTAATAATAAGTCAATATTTTACCTCCTTACTGAAGGTATATGGTACCCATATATCAACTGTCGTGAATTATGGTTCATAATACACTGTAGTGTATTATGGTTCATAATTCCCGACTAGAGATGGGGGTACAATATTAAATAAACTATTAAATCTGTGTATTTTGTTCAGGAAATTTGTTTCTGACATATATCGTATCTATAAAATATTGTAATATCTAGTATTGATACTTTTCATAACGATATTTTCTAATATTAAGTATTTCAAAACAATATATTTATAACGGTACGTTGTATTGATACTTTCTACAGTATCGCCCATCTCTATATATGTCAAATTATTTGAAGTAGCTGCCATAACATTTTGAGGTTAGTAAATGGTTAGTAATATGCCAAATCGCTACTGACTTTTATTTATTAATAAATAAATTAAGTGTCGTGGACAAAGTATAGTATTCTACTCGCAATTTATGGCCATAATTCACTTGGGTGACTTGCCCTCGCCTGCGGTTCGTGACGCAAACGTCACCCATCGTGAATTATGGCTATCATAAATTGCTCGTTTAATAATATACTATTATTTTGAAGTACGTATTGTATTTCATACGATTCATTTGTTGAGTAAATATAAACATTTAGATACAAATTGGTACAATGGAATTCACAATCCAAATCGACTCATTTTTGATAAACGTCAGAATATTGATGTCGATGTGGTTACTATCTGATTGGTTGAAAATTATACGAAAAAAATAATCAGTATAATACCGAGTTATTGGCTAGAATAATGTATTGCTATTGGTTAATACCACAGAAATGCCAGATTTTGACAAGTAAAAGAATATTCGAGAGTAATTACACAAGTGCATCAAAATTACCAATAATTTTTTATGAAAGTATGTTGTCTAATAACTGCATGAGTTTATTTTAAAATTTTGGCGAAAGAGACCGACTCTTAAGGAGGAGGGCTCTTTTAACAAAATATGGAAATAACCGAATGCAGTTTCAGCTGACAACATGCTTAAATGAAAAATTATTAAAAGTAATTACACAAGTGGTGGTAGTTCTTTGATAATTTCAACTAGATGCACGAATCTTTGTTGCGTATTAGTGATAGTGAAGCTGAAATTGTAATTGTATGCTCGTTGCTAATTGATGAGGAAGAAAAGAAAAAGACGGTTAGATGAAGATTTTGGATTCATAGTATTTACAAAAAGCAGCTTCAGTATGAAGAATACCAAACACTGTTCCCGGATGAAGTAAATTTTTTCCCATATTGTAATCTTAAGCAACTGTCCGGAACCTTGATCTGTTGCTTTTAACTCTTCTATTGATTACTTTTTCTGGTCGTCTGCCAATTCAAATATTATTCGATTTAATTCTAAGACAGCCCACTGACTGCGCCATGTGTTTTTATTGTTTAAATAGATTATACATTACATTGACATTGTAATTGTCTGTCTGAGGTCTTGAGGTATTGAGTCGCGTTTATTATTCACTGAATGTGATATTGAAGAACTGTCTGGAACCTCAAAAACTCCGAACGTTCCACCCACATAAAATCACATCAGATTTCTAGAGATAATTTGATTTTTAAGGTTTATAAATCTTTCAAGAGGAAAAAGTATCCAATCTAGATCATGAGATGGATGAGACAAAAGTTAATTAGTAGAATCCGAAAACTCGAAGCTACATTCATGAAATTGGGAGTATTCCCGAAGAATTCAACAGAAGTGAAACACGAAATAATGAGAAACAGGCTTACTCACAATCCACAATCTTATTAAAACTTCCTTGTTCTTGATTTCCAGTTTTTGATGATACTGTAGTTGATACTTAACACATCCTAGGGATGTTTTAAATGTAATTAAACAGCTTTCACATAAAAATATAACGACCGTTGTATTGAAGTTGTTAAATGTATGTACTTAGTGGATTTGTACTACACTACAAACAAACTTTCAAATCAATAATCTTCGAATAATTATGTGGTTTGTGTTTTTGAATTAGATTTGTCCACAGTATGCTGGAATTGTAGTGAAAAAGGAATTATTATCTTGTTCCACAGTATATTGGAGAGCTTGTGACGAGAGCCTTTAAGAAGACTTGAGACCTCCGTCTTTGGAAGAGACAAATTTTAATTTTTTGACCAAGTCGGTTTCATTTTCTGGGAAATTTTTGATTATAAACCACATCCAGTATTTGTATTTTGCGTCTGGTGCGAGAGATTCTGGACATCAAAGATTCCTCTATAGGCACTAGTGTTGGACACTTCTCTCTTGAACTTTTGGCACTTGATGTTTTGATATTCCACTCTCATGAAGATAGGAAAATTGTTTCACTCATTCGATTGGTATGTTACAAAGTATGTATTATTGAACATTAAACATTATATGCTTTTTTTAAAGCGAAACCCACCTGGATAAAATGTCAATAATGGAGGTGACAATACTGTCTATAAACACAAAAGTAAAATACATTCAATTTAAAGTTATATCCAGCATGAACTTATAATGAATGTTTGACTTAGGAGGTACATTACTAAGACCTTTTGAGCAGAGCAATGTGGTTTATATAAGACTCGATATAAGATGGACATTTTCCGATTGTTTAATTGGACGTGGTAGTGAATTTCAATGGCCACCTAACATTCCTAATTTCAACCCAGTCAATTTTTATCTGTGGAGCGACATGAAATCCCTGGTCCATCATAAACATATTAATCCACAAAACGAGTTATGGAATACAATTCAAAATTCATTCAAGATTCAAAATTCAAGTGTGTCCCTCGGTGTGTCCATAGTTGGGGTGCCCAACGGGAGAGAAATTTTCATTTGTAGTTCTCTTGGTAGTTTTACAGTAGCTGACGTTTATAGTCATTTGATTGAAAAATACGATGAACTTTTGCACTAAGTTCGAGAATGTGATGATAATCTAACCAATGCCGTTCATTTCGATAACTTGATTCATTATTAAATAAATTCAATAATTATTCGTCATATCATCCAACAACTACAAAACATTCCTTTATTCTTATTTCTAATTTTTTATAAGCATTCCTTGGATTGTTTGGGATGATTCCATTCACAGCATTAATTATTAATTGTTTCAGATCTCCGATACTATGGTCTAATTTTGTTCCATCATTTTTCTCTCTTAGGTTGTCCCATTATAAAAAATCCAATGAGCTTTATAAACAATGTAACGAACTATAGTGTTTTAGTTCGACAAAAAAATTGTATACCTAAACAGGTAGTTCATGGTCGTGGACAAAATATAGTATTCTACACGCATATATGACTCAGGTGCTTATCTCACTCGCATGCGGATCGCGACATAAACGCACCTTTGTGAATAATAGCAATGAGAAGAGATATTTAGCACTCAATCGTGGAATACATTCAACGAATGTCCAACTATTTAGATGTAAGAGAAAATTTGCTAGAATCTGTTATATCAATAAGTTATTAATTTTTTTCGAAATGTTTACATTTTTGAAAAAGTCAGCGTAACTCGGAACCCTCTGTATTTAGGTATAGGGAACCATTATAAAGAAGTATCGTATTTTTCCGGGGCAATCAGAAAATGCAACAAAATATAGGGTGCTCCATGAAAAAAAAAGATCTCTCACAAAATCTATATTCTCTTCGATATTTGTTCGGTCCCGGACTTTTGCCGAACTCTGTATAGTCTGTTCAACTATCGATGGTTATACCTAGGTAAGAATGCAAATATGAAAAGGAGATATTTCTCTCTGAAAACTGGAAAAATGTATTCAGGAATGCAACAAGATCAGGTTCCAATTGCTGTTATATTCATTTTAGAAACTGAAATCTTTCCATCTGGTAGTAAGAATAATTTGTTATATATAATAAGTTGATTGTATGTTACCTATATAAAACTTGATGTGTTCTAATCGCTATTCACGCAAAAATGATACATAATATTATGTTGGTACAGAAAACAACAAAATAATGGGTCCAAGTATGGAGCTGCTGGGAGAATAAAAAAATTGACAAAAGTTTCAAAAAGATCAAATATTCCATTTATTGTCGAAACAACTGTTATTCATAAGAAAAGGAAATACAAAAATCGCTAGTGCAATAATGAAAAATCTGTCTGAAACTGGTTCTGCTTCTGCTAACAGATTTCTTTATCTCATCTAAAAATTGTGAAAAGGTGTCAATTTTTTTGCACTCACAACTATACGCGGCGAGACCATTCATCTTAATATCGCTTTATCTTTTCTCTACTTCAAATCAATAACTAAACTTATTCAACTAATTATCAATAACTAAACTTATTCAAAAACCTCTCCGATTTTTAGATTTTGATATCACGTATTAAAAATACACAGTTATTATAAAGTTCCTCACTCAATTTCTTTCACCGTACCTACGTGAAGTATGAAATAAAAAAATGCCTTCCACTCATTGCTCAAATGTGGAATGGAACTCATCAAATTTTCGTGGGAAAATAGAAATTATTCGTCAAGAAATCACGAGATAATCGTCGAAAATCGTATGATCCTTTTTCTCGCATTATCGGTTTAATAGTTAGGTAACATTCACCATGCTCCCTGGATTGAAAAAAAATTATTGTTATGTTCGTGTTCAGCACCCCCGAAAAAATAAAGCTAGACTATTTTTAAGTGTTCCTCTCCGCCGAGCTCTCCGCTATTTGAAACATCAAGATGTTGAATGAAATATCACATTATTCTCAGGTTGATAGAGGTTAATAGAGTTTATTGCCAAATATGAAATGTGAAACTGGCAGCTTGGGAGACTTAGGAAGTATAAAAACATTTTTATTATGGGGATAACCTCTATACAGCATTTACAGGTTCCAAAAAAATTTAAAACTATAGGAAAAAATCGAGGAAAAAAGTGAAATCCCACCGCTATTGCTAGACTGCAAAGTGATGTAAAATCAAATTTTTAATTCATGTTATTTGAATATGATTTGAATATATCATACTGTTACAATTTGAACACTCCACAAATCATTGAATCCTAAGATGACATCATTTGGTACATTTATTTTTGTTTGTATTGTAATCGCGACGAAATGTCAATACCCATCATTCCAAAGATCAATTTTTTGGATATATAGAGATTTTATCCAGATTAATTATAGGTTGCTATTAATATAAATCCAATTTTCGAAGTAAAAAGGAGTTTTTGGCTGTACACGGAGAAAAATTTCCAATACTTGAACATTTTGCGTTAATGCTTCATTTAAAAATGAGATTCGATTCCAATATAGTCATAGTTAAAGGAAATTTTAGGTAGTTTCATTCCTGAAAAGCGAATAATATATTGTAATCACTATATCAAAGTGAGATACTCCTTCAAATACTCTCATCTCTACTTGTTTGTTTGCTTGAACTTACCTTGAAAAGCCGCTTCAAACTGGAGTTTATCAGATTCGAATTCACTTCCACTGCACTGAACCATCAAAAGCAGCCCCACAAGCCCAATCAGGGCCCCCGAGCTCCTCATATAGCCCATGTCCGAAACACTTCAAAGGGCCTGCATGATAAATGCCGACCCTCGTACGGTACTAGGCCCTAGAGACCCTTGAAACGCTTTACTAGCACATTACGCGCACTGTCACACAAATTATTCCAAATTATTAATGAAGTCATCAACTGTTGAATGCACCAGCACCATGAGTTTCTTATTTTTTGGTTATAATATCGTGTCGCGAAGGGTCTCTTCCAGCTATACACGCATTCCTGTATGTTGAGTTTTAAATGCCCTATCAAGTATGGATGGCTGAAATACTATACTCGGCACTCGCGGTGGTTCAATAAGTTGTGGAGAAACGCGATCGAATTGAGAGTAGCGACACGCAATAGCGGGTAGAGTTGCGCCATCTGGAACACTGAAAGGGAATCGGGAAGTTGAAGCCCAAAGCAATAACAGAGAACTTTATTATTGATTGGGGAGAGCGCTGTAACATACAGAATATTCTGAAAGTTTTGAACCAAATATTGTATTTATCCGTTGAGTGAAAAAATAATTATTCAACCATTTATCTAAATTTATCTATCTTTTGTTCGGAATTCTGTAGAATTAGTTCAGATAACGGTGTTTTTTTATTAAAAGGTATAAAAAAATATTTATGATCTTCTTTGTAAAAACTATTTATTTTTGAATTTTAATATTCACATACATAAAAAAATTGTAACAAAAATTTTGTAAGTACGTTAGTTAATTTTAAAATTGGGATTGGGACAGACGGAAGGTGGATAACAACAAGGCCTGCAGCTGAAACCTTTAGCAATCATTGAAAAACCACTAAATTAAAAGGGTATTTCCAGAACCTTTTGAAATAAAAACAGAAGTGACACAGGGAAATTTATTTTCCCATCTTTGCTTAAGTGCGTATTTGAAAAAGTGATCCAGGAAAAATGAAAACAAAAAATCTAACATCTGACATTAATTATCCAAGAATACGAATACTGAATTGATTCACAGGGACCAGAAACAGAAACCAACACAAACCAAAAAGGCTAGAATATTGAAGATGATGATGTTAATGAATATGATATCATCACAGCTTTTCTCTATGAACAATATTCCATATGCAGGAAACATAGTCAAGCGTTTATTCATACGCGTACGGAAAAAAAAACTTATCCGTACGTGTACGGATAAAAGAGCTGTCAAATTGAATGTTGAAATGCTAGTCTATGTACCCCGCAAATTTATGTATATGTCAAATGCGTATTTCCTAAGTGGATTTGTCCATATAATGATAATTTTACTTTTAATTGTCACAGTGATTTAAATTAATAATCAATTCTGAATCGCAATATTTTAGTAACAAAAACAGTTTTATATCTGATGTTCCGTTTCCAATTGTTGTTAGTTGTTAAAATAAATGTTCGTAATATATTGTGTACCAACATTTATTCCAACTTTTCTATGAAGGCACTCTTTTTCATCGCATAAAAATCACAATTTTCTGGGCCACTTTCAAAGGTAATTTATCAAAACTATATAAAGTAATAACAAATACACATATGTCAAACCTCTCACATCTACATAAAAACGCAAGATTGTACATGCCTGATTCGGTATAAGTATATCGCGTGGTCGTAGGAAAACTAGTGTACATAACTTGTGCGGAAGTGATTTTTCACACTCGTAACGTAATATACTATTGTGCATTTCAACCTGAATGCCTATGATGGTTTGCTGTGAGCAATTCATCACGGCAGGCCTAATGTGAAGTTTGTTGGTGTTGAGATATACCAGTATCTGTGGTTTGCGATTGGCAGAAGAGGAGACGGCTGGTCAAAAAACAGTCTCAAAAAGCAAGGAACAGCTTGTTTCGACGGAAGAAAGTGAGTTCATTCGAAAAGAATAAAGTTATTTTAAGAAACACTGATTGCACTTTCCGCTGCCTAAATGGGCCTATGCGTCAATAATACAGCAGTTTGTTCAATTTCAAGAATTTTCTTTATTCTACAATAAATAGTACAAAGTGTTCTAGTATTCCAGATACTATGTGATTGACACTACGTGCGCAAAAGCCAAAAGCTTCTGACCCACTTCAACTGCAAATATCTCCGAATTGAGTAGGTTTTATAGTATTATATTATTACTCTTTCTCTCACACAGAAATTTTTTCAATATCAATGTTTGTTAATCAATATTTTATCTAGAATGTAATAACAATGATTTTTTGCACTCCATATAAAACTTTTTTATAAATGCTGCTTTGGAATTACTCGCAGTTGAAATATATCCGCAGCTTCTTGAAGCATTGATATTATTTTTTAAAATTTAACACAAAGCAAAATATATCTAATTATTTGCTAACAATTAAAAACAATGATTTCATTAAAATTAATTCTTCATTTAACATTATCAACCGGAAAAATCATAGTTCTTAGTATCTGTTAACTCGAGTATAGAGATTTGTTTCTTAATAAAATTAGTGAGTAGATTGACACAAAATTTTCGAAAAAAAACATATTGAGATGAATAAAACTGTTGTCGATTTTCTATTTTTTGAAACAATCCCACTACTCGGGCTATCAAACACGGAATTTTTGTATATTATATTCAATTCATTAAATGAATACCTTAAACGGTTGAAATAAATAACACTAAAATATTTACACTCAAAATATTAGGGTGGTACGAAAATAACTAATTTTTGATTAGGTGCTATAGGTGAAAGGAGACTTCGGAGCCATGGCTACCACTGTAACCAATAATAGCATTATGATGACTAATAATAAGATGTACACACCTAGAATGGTTCTTCGCCAACTGAACGTGAACTGAAAGTAAAACAAAACATTACTCAACAAATATGTGACGATTGATTCTAGATTAGTTTGACAGGCGAGTGTCTTTTAAAATTGACTGCGCAACAGCTTATGCACTACTGGAAACAGAAAATAGTCGCAGAGGACTAAATCTGACGAGTATACTGCATGAATCAATAGTGAATCAACACACTCAATTCACTTCTCTACAATTTCCTTGTCCTTAACTACGTGAACGTTAATGACGTAGCTTGCTTCAAATTTGACTGTAGTCTATTAATAGATGACAAAAGCAGTGTTGCATTTGAAGCATTGAAAATTCAAAACGGTTCTTTACACACAAACTTGCCTAGATTATATTCATATCTATTGATTTTTATGCATAAATCCAGGAGACAAAAACTCATGTAATCACACTTTTTATTGTGAAGCCGTAATTTTTCATTGTACCTATTTGATTTCAACAATGCCTGACAAAAAGTGTAGTCGAATAAGCCTCCATTCACACTCTATGCCTATTTACCAATTTTTATTGTCTTACAAGTATCATCTCAGATGACATAGTCCATAATAAATATCAGAAAGTATTTTTTCTGAATAAATTTCTATTCAGGGAATTTGTAGTTGTTTCTACTGTTGCTAGAACTTTCAACAGTTAGATATTATTTTCCATATTTTTCACCTGGCAAGTGATGTGAAGACTTTATGTTTACCAAATTGTAGACAAAGTCTTAACCAAAAAATTATATTCCATGTTGTAGTTTGCTTAAAAGTGTATTTCACCTCAGTGGTGGTGAATAAGCGAAAAAAATATGCCACTTGACATAATGTATACCATCCATAGAAAAACAAGAAGGAACAAAGGGAATTGAAGTATAGCAAAAGTGACACACGGACTTGATTAGTCGGAAAATATATAAAATGTATTAAAACTATTCACACCTGCCGTTGAATCATTGAATAAACGATCAAAAGCATGGAGAAATCAAAAAAGATTTCAAAACATCTATGAAAGCAGCTGAAACAAAGTCTGTCTGAAGCCACTAGGAAATAGGGCGTCAAAAAACTAACAAACTCTTTTGTCACTCCACATTTGCCATTTCTCAATGTATCCATTGTTATTCGGAATAATTTGGTTTTTTGTTGAACTTATAATTTTTGGTCCATCTGGATTAGTAGTATCGTCTAACACAGGATTCATTGTTTTAGGTAGTTTTTTTTGGCTTAGGAACGATGTCCATTTAGCCAGTATTACGCCCATGCAATCCAATATTTATAAACTCTCGGCTTATAACAAAACTTTTTGAACTTGGCTGGTCTCAAATTAGTCGTTGAGACTTGCATTTTTATGCTATATTTTTTATCCTGGCACCACTTTTCTCACCAAGCCAAATTTGCGACTAAAAAAGACTGCTTCTGTGGGTCTTGGTTGTCTGTTTTTATGGTTTTAAACGGGTAGAACAGACAAAGAATTAGATCTCTCAGGCACCGGTTTTATACGGGTAAAACAGAAAAGGAATTAGATCTCTGACCTATAATGGAGATTTGATATTTGAACATCCTTGATGTCTCATTCGCCAAGACCACTGCCAGGAGTACAATAAATTTTTTCTGAAAGTTTGAACACAACCCTGCCGAAGCACACCCTCAAACTAGTGACTTTCAGTAGCGGTTTCTCAAAATGTTCCTCTTAGTCTGAAAACAAAGTATATTCTTGTGGCTTCAATCTAAAATTCTGTTTAAAATATTTCAGTTAGTGCTTGGATAATATAGTAACATTCAGCTGCTAATTATTTATGTAGACTGTATCAGTGACTCAGTATGTATATTAATACTAGTATGAGAATAAATTATAATTCCAGTAGTATAATCCCACATAGCATTTAAAGAAGATTCATATGCCAAGTATATGCCTTCAACGTCCCGTAAAAGATGTTCGTTTCGGTACATGATTAGCATACGCTGTCCACATACTTTTGAGCACATCCCTGTACATACATCCATAGCAAGTGCTGAGAATTCTAGATTCAAACTTGTTTTTTCCGTAGATCTCTCGCATATGATTCGCACGTACCATAAAAGTCCACCTAAAGCTTTTTTTTTAATTATATATTTAGCATATGATAATAATTTACCATTAACTAAGATTCTTTTCACTACATTCAGCGCATATGCCAAGTATATACCTTGAAGAATATCAGAAGTCTTTTATTTCACAGATATCCTAAGCATGTGATATGAATTATCAATCAGGACAGGTAATTTCACATCAGATCTTCAGTACGTTTTATTCGTTTTACATACATGTATGAATAAATATTATTTACTATTTTCGTTTAATAGATTCTAAGCCATCATTGGTGTTGTACCATTTCATTTTAAATATGCATCTGCCAAAATCAGAATTAACCCCAAAGCCCATCCTTAGCATGTGCAAAATATAAAACATGGAATATTATTTGGTACATTTAAAGCAAATGCTACGCATATACCATAAAATAAAGTCAAAGGCTTTTAGCATGCGATAATGACTTAATAAATATATTCTTTATTAAGCTAACTTCATTCGATATTGAAGCCATTATCATATATATCTTTCCATTTATAATATACACTTAACATGTATATATCTGAATAATCTGATGATTAACCTTAAATCATATTTTTAGCATGTGCATAGTATAAAACATAGAACATTATTTGGTACATTCAATGCACATGCTGAATACGTCCTTCGCACATGCGATCACATCCTGTTTCAGCATATGCTTTATCGCATGTGAATAGCACATTATTTTGAAGAGTATAGACAGCATCTACATTTCTTCAATTATTTATTGAATTGAATTGAGAAATACAGCGTGTATAAAATTGATTTGATGATTGATTAAACATTCATGAAGTGAGAACAACTATATATATAATGTTATTAAGAAAATACATTTGAGAAGAGTTCCTTTTCAACAAAGTATTCGAAATAATACATCGATTTCGATACGCATCGAAAGAGGGCGCTGACTTTTATTTGTAGCTATACACCGATTCATATGTAACCCTGGAAATCAAATACCGGACCAAAGCTAAATAATTATACTAACCTGGCATAGGGGTTGCCGTGATCAACATGGCATGGAGGTCCCCTCAGAACAAAGATTTTTCATTGCAGTAATTAATAATGTTACATTGGTAAATGGTTAATGAAAAATAAGAGGTTGACAAAAAAGTTAACTTCTATATCATGTACATAGCACTCACAAAGAGTATGCATTGCAAGCGAGAAACTTCAGAAGAGCATGTGCAAAGTACATTATTTTCGTTAGAGGAAGTGTAATGGAAATGCGTAGGTCCTGCGAATATTACGAGATATCCTTAGCATGTGACTAGCATCTACACTAGCACATGTATAGATTAATAGCACTCGGATAGGTATATAATATATACGCCGATAGCACATGCCTAGGATGTACTGTATATCAGAAGGCCTATAGCTGGAAAATGCGTAGCATGTGAAAAGGATGTGCTATCACATGTTTGTTGGCACTTTGAGCTTTTTAGTGCTGGGAACATACTCAGCATCTTATAAGAACATCTTTCATCACATTCTGAAAACCTGACCAGCATGTGACCAGGGCGCAACACAATCTATTTATAGCACTTGTTTTGGTATTATTTGAGAACATGCTTTGCACATCCATGTTCTTTTTGAAAATATTCCACGCATATGCTTAGGATGTCAAATTGCTATGTGGGATATTATCAATTAATATATGAATATTCCTCCATCTGTAAATTGATGACAGTATATTGTTCTTTTTCTTTAGAAATCCAAATTTTTGCATTATTACTGAAGGCAACGAGTCACCGCTATACCTTGACAAGGATTACTTTTCTTAATATACTTACATATAACACGAAATGTACTATGAGATGGAGTACTACGTATGCTCCCAATATGTAGTAAACTTGATCATTCAATTGAGCTTTTGTCAATGTCACAGCGAAGAATAAAGTGACGACTGAAACAGAAAATTTAAATAAGCTACACTTCTGGAAAATTAATTTGAATTAAACTCACTGGCAATAATATGGGAACTATTTCCCACAAACCAGTGAAACCAGTTGAAGAGATGCCTATTCGTTGTGCCTGGTGAAGGTCTGAAATATGCCGGTATTGGTTGGATGAAACATAAAATCGTAGTAACTGTTCCTAAAATAGCGTGTGGATTCGATTCAGCTGACCAAGCTTGTAGTTCAACGAATATCAAAATAAAACCAACCATAGTTAGAATCCAGGTCAACATCGTAAATATGGTGTGCATCTGAAATAAACGGGAAATTAACACACAACTTTTAAAAAAATATACTTTTCCAAAAATGCGTTCGAAAAACACATGTTTTGAAACAAAATTATTGTAGATCTAAAAATCCAGACCTTTTTAATGTCACCACAAACGACATTTCTGATCATTTTCATAATGATGGAGTTTGTTTTCAGAATATTCCCCAATTCTGTTCTTGCGTGCTGCATATTGTATGCAGCACTTAAAAACTCTTGAGATAATTCATAGAATCTCTTATTGTAGGAAGGAATTACCTCTCAATAAGGGAAACGAAATTTTTCATATGGGAAACTCTTAACAATGGACAGTTGGGTAATCTCCACGCACATTCTCGTTGAAATATTCAACTATCATAATGATGTACTTGCCAATATTGAAGAAATACTCACCGTAAGCCAAACATCTTTTCCTAATAAAGTACCAGTCCATGAATCTCTATAGAATCGAGCGATTAAGCTACCTAAAGAAACCGTTCCTATCCAACCAATAACCATAAACACTCCATGGAGACGAATTAAAACTGTAGAAGTCGATTGTACTTTAGCGGTTTCTGTTAAAGACAGCTTGTCCGCACTACAAGAAACTCCCAAGTTATGATACGTGACAGTGGTAGCTGAAAATAAAACATTTTTTGAGAAATAAATATTCTTTCCCTTTCCCTTTCCCTTTCCCTTTCCCTTTCCCTTTCCCTTTC
>CAJUYG010000244.1:163169-209817 GCA_910591675.1 Galerucella calmariensis | reverse complement strand
TTCCCTTTCCCTTTCCCTTTCCCTTTCCCTTTCCCTTTCCCTTTCCCCTATACAAAACACTCACGTTCAACTGCAGATCCAACTGCAACCATCAAATGGTACATATCGTGATCTAGATCGAAAGTTATCCCTTCTACAATAGTAACAACGTTTCTCCTAACTTTACAATAAATACTATCATCCACAATGCTCGAGTTGAGAAGTAAAATTCCAAGTTGAGGCTGCAAATAACGGAAAGTAAAGTAATTTTAAATATCAAAAAATTGAAGGTAGTATAAAAGTGTTAACAGGCTTGTGCCTCAGTCCATTCGTTAAAATACTGTAGGCATATAAAGTTAAAAATTGGACTATGTACTTAATTCAATGATTGATGATATGGAGAAATTAATGTGCAAACCTTACATTTCACATTAAAATGAAGTTATACATTTTCCTACTTGTATTATTATAATGATAGTGTGAGGAAACATTCATGCAAACTAATATATCTTAATTTAACAAAGGGAGAATATCGGAACTAACAACACAAATCGTGAAAAATAAGTAGGTACCTAACTACAAATAATAATAAAGTCATTATTCTGAGTAGGTGACTGTCAATTTATAAAAACAATTGTCATTCCAAAGGCTTTTTCTTCAAAAATGTGAATGCATAATTCAGGTACCCATGGCATTTAAACGTAAAAAAAAACAAGTATAAAAAATAATTACACATCATCGAACTTAGTCCGTACCTCAGTTTACAAGGGTAGTAAAGATCTGCTTATAACGCCAGTGTGCATGTACGGTGTTTATAAATACCTAAATCTTGAATTATTTGCAATAAGTCCTTCAATTTCTAGCTTTGGAGGCCTATAGCTCGTTATTGCAGGGAGTAAGGCCCACATATTATGAAAAACCCATTAATCAAAACTCAAAAATCATTATTTTCAGTTCCTTCCTCCCAGTTTTGGTACAAACTTCTTCAATGCCCTGAACACAAAGTATCTCTTGACGTGAGCAGGTTTAGCTTAGCAAAGATGATTCATTAAAAAATGCAAAAAGAGGGTTTATTGAATATTTGTAGCACGGGCCGTTGTGTTTGTGTCCGCACCGGGCGAAATACGATCTTAAGTCGGTACTGTCATCAAGAAGAGCATGAACCCAGCAAATTATTCAAAGTTTTATTTAAGAAGAAAAAAGGTACCAAAAAAATCCTCTGTTCCTCTGTTCCGGTAGGAAACCAGAAGGAAGACACCAAATTCATTTTAATTAATTTCATGACGAACAAACTCATTTCACAAAGTGTATAACAGTATCAGTGTTTATTAAGTTCTAAGTAAAAATACTTACATCGGCCAATCTAGTAGATCTATAAGGGTTAATGCCAGTCCAAGACATATAAGCTTCCAAATTGCTTCCATTTTTAACGCATTCTATAACGGAATCATCTCCCATTCTTTTATCGTCCGATAGTCCAACTCCTACCCATGCAGCGTTTTGTTTGGCTTTAACCTCAAAAACAAACAGTTTATCTGCCGATGCAGTAATGGCAGTAACACCATTACAGTTTTGTGTATCAATACAACCTTCTGGGAATCCAAAGCAAAGTTTCGTCTTTCCACAGTCTTGATAAAATGGATCTTTTACTGTAGGCGTATATTTAGCAGTATTTGTATTCGATTTATATTCGGGAATATTACGATTTAAATCAAGTACTTGAGGATCCGGTGTAGCTACACATTGTAAATTGTGGTAAGTCACCGAAGTCGCTGAAAATTGAGAAACATTTCAAATATAACTTTTCCTGTTCCAAAAACAGTAACCTATTTCGACAGTTAAAACCACATCACAAGCAAAAACAAAAATTCAAACTTATTTATATATATATATATATAGAGCGTGGGGCAATCTTCTGACATCGGAGGATTAGATCGTTGTGGTGAGAGATAAAACTTTAAAGTTTTGTGTGAGCTTATACAGCTACTGAGGGCACATTTTGAGAATACTTTCGATTCTACAGGGTGTTTCGAAACCACGTAGCAGCACAAACTTACATTTTTTTAAATGAAACGTACTATATTTTGTTCAAGAGTCGAAAAAATCTTACCTAGAGCGTTACAAAAATATAGCATTCTAATATATTGAGTGGGTGTTTCAAAAAGTATGGCCAATTATTGGCAAAAAAGACCTCTTCTTTAACAGTCTGCTAAACAGTAAATCAAAATAAATTAACAGGTCTGTGTATTCAATTGTCATTCACATATCATTGGCTGTGCTCAGTATTAATTACTTTTTTTCTGTGGCTTCTTTAATACAGGGTGAAACAAAACGCAAATCAAGCAATATCTCAAAATTTTTAAATGAATCACCCTATAAGTCTTCCTACAATTTGTTAGTACAATTAATAATCTTTCAAACCATGTAGTACATTTAGGTTATAAGTTGATGGAAAATCGTAAATATTCTATGATAATGGTCAAAAACAAGTATTTCACGTATACAAATTAAATGGTATTAAATTTACACATGCAACGACTTATAAATTTTAACATTTCTAAGGCATAAATTTCAATCGTAGTTTTGGATGCATCTACAATATCTAAACAATGAAATAAAATGTTTTCAATACCATAGGTACCTGGAATTACCAAAAATTTTATGTTTATGCAATATGCATGTTTCACTTCCAAGAATTGTTATTATAGGCTTGTTTGAGAAAGGGTGAAACATAATCAAGCCATATTTTTTATTATATCAAGTGGGCTACTGTCAAAATAGTATCTACTAATAAATGTCAAAGAAATATTGTAAGGTGTAAATAATCAAAAACTAAAATGAATTTTCCGCAGGAAGACATGATCAATATGATTTACGTGTTAGGAGAGTCTTCAAACAATTGTTCACTCGCTTCAAGAGTATATCGTGAAAGATATCCCAATCGAAGACATCCAAATGAAAGAGCTTTTTCAAGACTTAGAGAAAGATTCGACACATCAGGTAATGTTTCCTATCAACCTCATGCTCTTCCAAAACGTGTTTTCAATGAGGACAACGAATTTTTAATAATGACAAATTTGGTTGAGAATCCTAATACAAGTAGGTACTAGGAAACTTAGTACTGAATTAGACATTAGTAGACGAACAATTGGAAGAATAATAAAAAAGAATAAATTTCACCCGTACAAGATACAAATGCACCAAGAGCTTTTAGAGAGAGATTTTCCAATAAGAGTAAATATTTCCGAGTGGTTCAGTGGATTAATTAATGGATATCCAGATTTTTTGAGAAATGTTTTATTTAGTGACGAGGCCACGTTCCACAGAAATGGTTTCGTCAACCGCCATAATTTTCATTTTTATTCGGATAGTAATCCACATTTGTTTCGTACAACGACCCAAACTAAATGGTCCTTAAATGTATGGGGAGAAATCGTAGGAGATACAGTTATAGGGCCATACGTTTTTGAAGATAGCCTCACTGGAAGAAGGTATTACAATTTTCTGAAAAAACATTTGGGAGAATTATTGGAGGAAGTTGATTAAAACACAAGAGATAACTTGTGGTTTCAACAAGATGGAGCATCTGTACATCACGTTCGTTGTGTACGTCGGTGGTTAAACAGACATTTTACTGACAAGTGGATAGGACGTGGTGGACCCATTCCGTGGCCTCCTCGATCTCCAGATCTCACACCGATGGATTTTTTTTATGGGTATACATCAAGCAACTTGTATATCAAACAGAACCTACTACCAGAGAAGACACGAAAGAAAGGATTCGTAACGCATTTTCCACAATAACTCCAGCTATGTTAGAAAAAGTGAGATCCTCGTTTTTGAAAAGAATTGAGAAGTACATGGAAGTAAATGGTCGCCATATTGAACTGAGCATAAACTATACTTTTTTTAAAATGTCAATGTTTATTTATGTAAATGTAAGTGTTTTAATGTTGGTTTCCATAATTGTAAGTTTTTTAAAAATAGAAAAAGTTGGAAAATAAATACAATTTTACATCTTACATAACTAAGATTATACTGTTTGTGATGACTTAATTATTTCGTAAAGGGTGCAAACTGCTTTTATATTTATTAGTACTATAATGTCACTAGCCTACTCACGGTAAACAAAAATATTGCTTCCAACATAATTCCGATTAAGTCTTTCCTTCCTCTAATGGTAAGAGTAAAAGTGAAAGATATCTTAGATGCATCCAAAATTACGATTAAAATTCATGCCTTGGACGTTGCATGTGAAAATTTAATACCATTTAATTTGTATACGTGAAATACTTGTTTTTGACCATTATCATAAAATATTTACGATTTTCTATGAACTTATATCCTAAGGGCCGGTTTTACAAGAGAGATTTATAAGAGGTATAGTTATTCTGGAAATAACGTTATAGCAGAATTTATACCTAGAATAAAACTAGTTGGTTTTACGATGCTTTTTTACACCGGTATAGCAATTCTTACTCCAAGAGTTGCTATACGGGTGTAAAAAACCATCGTAAAACCAACTAGTTTTAAACTAGGTATAAATTCTGGTATAATTTTATTCCCAGAATAACTATACCTAGTATAAATCTCTCTTGTAAAACCGGCCCTAAATGTACTACATCGTTTGAAAGATTATTAATTGAACTAACAAATTGTAAAAAGACTTATAGGGTGATTCATTCAGATATTGCTTGATTTGCGTTTTGTTTCACTCTGTATTAAAGAAGCCACAGATAAAAAAATATTTAATACTGAGCACAGCCAATGATATGTGAATGACAATTGAATACAAAGACCTTTTGATTTATTTTGATTTTCTGTTTAGCAGAGTGTTAAAGAGGAAGTCTTTTTTGCCAATAATTGGCAATACTTTTTGAAACACCCATATAATATATTAGAATGCTATACTTTTGTAACGCTCTCGATGAGAGTGAACAAAATATAGTAAGTTTCATTTAAAAAATGGAACTTTGTAGAATCGAAAGTTTTTTCCAAAGGTGCCCTCAGTGGCTGAATTAGCTCACACAAAACTTCAAAGTTTTATCTCTTACCACAACAATGTAATCCCTCGATGTCAGAAGATTGCCCCACCCTGTATAAGCGAAGCAATAAAGTAGATAATAATGAAACAATGGTTGGAAATGAATTCAAAGCTTTGATGGAGATACAGGTGGGAAGTTTTGAAGTTTTACCGAATCGAAAAGATCCATTAATTCGTAAATATAGGATACTGATATTCATCTATAGTTTAGCTGTAATACAATGGTAATGTCACGTACATTACTGATGGCGTGATTACGTATCTACTCACGTGTTACACTACTTCCAGACGCCAGTAAAATGTGATACAAGTTCTTGTTTAAATTGAATGTAACTCCTTCCTCAGTGGTGATTGCTTCTCTTCTCACTTTACAGTACAGCTCGTCACCGTCTGATTTGTAATTTAATAACAGAATTCCATCAATTGGCTGGAAATAAATTTATAAAATTAGTAGGGATCATTACCTTGGTATTTGATTGATTGAGAATTGAAATTAGGGGAAGAGAGTAGAAAGGTCTGGGAGCTATTTTGTCGTTACAGAAATTAGTACCAGAGAAATGCTATTCAAATAAAACTTATGTTGTTGAATTGAGCAATTATGGTAAGGAGTCCAGCTCAGGTTGGTACAGTAAACAGCACAATATGTCACCATTATCGCGTTATCTGTTACCGTCATGCTATTTGTTTTCTTGATGATATACTAGGGAATAATTTGCCCGACTTAAACAGGGAATATAATCTAGTCTTGCTCGGGGCAATCAAATTCAAAGTATTATTACTTCCTATAATATTGTCGTATTTAATGAAGTGCGTTAGGTACAATGGAATATCTCTGAAATATGGGATCACTTAAACTAAAACTTGATTGTTTGAATCAGCAGCTTCCCAGACTGAAATACTTCTTGGTATAAAGTGTTAGTGGGGATGATATAATACAAGATAGGAAAGTTTAATTTGTACATTAATCAAAATGCCTTTTATTGGAGTAAAAACTTCTCTAGCCGCTTTGTGTGATTTTCGGTAGTATCAAAACGTATTGGTTGGCGTACGATTTGATTTAAAAAAGGTAGTAACTCACTTGTAAAAATTTCCATTTACTTTGGGCATAGGAAATATTTTTTCGAAAGTGTTGATTTATTTATAAAAATTTTCAACCACTGTGGGCATACACTAAAATTTGTATGGAAAATTGATGTATTCGTGAAAATTTCATAGCATGGGCGTATAATGAAATGTTTGAAATGGTCTGGGCATTAGGTAAAAATTGACGTCCACCATAGACGAACAATGGAATTTTCATGGGATGTTTAGATCCCCTGGATTTTAGGATCAAAGCTCCAGGTTTCACTAACGTGGAACGTGGAAAATCTTGAAAACATATATTCACAAGAATATACAGGTGGATATTTACGAGAATAAACATGTATTTACGAGAATCAGTTATAACTAGGACCCTTTTTTTCAAAAACTGTTACTGACATTGTAATTGAAAAACTAATACTGACTTTGACACTCACATGAGATTTATAGTCCAATTTTTAACTAGTTGATGGAACACACTGAAACTTAACTGCATTAGTCACAGGATCTTTCAACATCCATACTCAAGTACTTAACATTTCAGTCACATTGAATAAATATCAAATGATCATTCCAAAAGTGGCTACAAGCTGTGTTGTCCTTTAACATTTTGCGATGATTTATTTTAATTCAATTTATATCATCATTTATGAAAATAAGATTATTATAGGCGTACGATAACATTTTCATGGATAATCAATTTATTCGTAATTATTTCTATGCTATAGGCATTCAATAACATTTTTGAGAGGGGTTAATATACAGGGTCCGGCTAACCCCTGTCGTAGTTCTATAACTCCTATTGTATATAACTCACATATTTATTCAGAAGGTATATGAAAAGGGTAATTAGAATTGAACATTTTAAAATTATGTTTATTCATACAGGGTGGTCCATTTAGTAAACTGGACGTGTGACGTAATTTTTTCCAAATGTTTTTCCATACTTTTTTTTACATTTTAGGAAGCGAAATAGTTGGTCCTATGAACTCCCAAATTGTTTTTGTAAAACTCTCAGCCATCTCGGAGAAAACCACCTTTTTCCCAAAAAATTTAAATTTGCACATACATTTTTTAAAAACCGCATCTTTATAAGGCTTAAAGCTAAAGCCTTAAAATTACCAATGTACAAAGACAAAGGACTGAAGATTTTTTCATACTTAGTTTAAAATCTTCATTCTGTACAGGATGGTCTTGAATGAATTTTACATTTTAAAAACTCAAAAGTGAAATTTATTTCATCTTTTTCAAATGGGATACCCTGTGTAAATATTTATCAATGGATACTCAAATTCATCTCCTTCAATTTTGCCATTCACTCTCAGTACCCAATTACCGTCGTTTAAGAGTTATTTGGAAAAAACACATACTCAGTCATACATTTGCGCTGGAAACTTAAAGACGTTCTTCTAGCTGTAGAACATTCAATTCAGATCTATCATACCTTAGATGCTGAGGTACGAATCGGCATCATTTAACGAACGAGTAGATTTATGTGGAAAAGAGAAAATGACATCTCGAGCACCTTTTATAAAATAAAACTGGAGAATTTTTGAGTAAACTAGAATTGCCCTTTTATTAATATTAAAAAAATGTAGAATTGGTATCTTGGAAACAAAAACATTATTCATGAAGACTATTGATCGATTATCTACTTAGATTTTTAACAAAAATGTGTTTTTTTCAGATAACTTTTAAACGTCGCAAATTAGGTACTGAGAGTGGATGACAAAGTTGGAGGGGATGAAATTCAGTATTCATTGATGAATACTCACACAGGGTGTCCCATTTAAAAAAAACTGAAATAACTTCCATTCAATTTTTGGAATGTAAAATTCATTCTAGACCATCCTGTACAGAAAAAAAATTTCTAACTAAGTCTAAAAAAATCTTCAGTCTTTTGTGTTTGTACATCGTTAATTTTGAAGCTTCAACTTTTCAATCTTTTAAAGTTGTGATTTTTTAAAAAGGGATGTGCAAACTCAATTTTTTTGGGAAAAAGGTGGTTTTCTCCGAGAAAGCTGAGAGTTTTACAAAAAAAAATTGGGAGTGTACAGTACTAACTATTTCGGTTCCTAAAATGTGAAAAAAAGTATGGCGTTACATATAAAAAGAATTATGTCTTTTGTCCTGTTTACTAATGGACCACTCTCTATAAATGAACATAATTTCAAAATGTTTGATTTTAATTACCCTTTCCATATACCTTTTGAATAAATATGTGAGTTACATACAATAAGAGTTATAGAGCTACGACATAGGTTTGCCGGACCCTGTATATGGGTACCTATTCACTTTTGTCGGCAATCCTCATTGCTGTCTATTCTTCATATGTGCGGGCCAAAAAACGCTATTTTAAGAGGAATACTTAACAGGAAACGCTGTTACGAGAAGTTTTGGTTATATACTGTAATTATTATGTTTTGGCTGCTTATATTTAAATCAAAACATTTTATCACTTTCCTGAGGCAGCTCACAAATTTTAAAATAAATCATTGGAATCACTTGTTGATTGAACATGGGATAGGTAATATGTGGAAGTTGTATAATGGCCAAAGTTGACAGTAAATACGTACCACTCGTGTTGCACGATAGGGATTAATTCCAGTCCAAGACATATAGGTATTAACGGTATTATTTTCTTTAACACACTCAATCACAGAGTCATTTCCCATCAATGCATCATCTGACAATCCTACACCCACCCATGCTGGATTTCCTTTCGCCTTTATTTCAAAATCAAATACATCTTCAACAGATGTCACACCAACAGCTATTTCACAGTTTTCACGCATTATGCAATCTATGGGAGCCCCGTAACAGTATTTTGTTGTACCACAGCCATCGTATAAAGACAATCCTCGGCTGGTTACTTCAATTTTAACTGGTTCTGACACCAAACCTACCCAAAACGTACTGAAGTCGTGGACTATAGTTGAGCTGAAAAAACACAATTTGATGAGCGTAAAACAATGACGAAGCTAACAAGTTGAATTTTGTTTCTAGTACTTACTTAAATATTATTGTTCCTTCGTATCCCACAGGTGGTACCCATATTAAATCCAAGCGATTTTTAACCGAAGAGTCACTATGAGTGACAGAATCTCCAGGTCCCATGCAATCAATTGTATGAAACGGGACTCCCTCTGGTAGCTTAAAAGAACCTACTATTGTACCATTAGGACTTCGCCCCTGAATTATGAACCCTTTAAATCCAGTACCAATAGTTGAATTTAAAGAAACCATGATGATATTCTTTCCTTGTTGGGTGAATAAGGAATACGGGGCAGTTCCTTCTTGTGACAATGCACCTGAGTGTTGTGGTACCAGATTATCACATACTGAGGTGGGAGCTCCATTATGGAATGCTTGTGTTGTGGAAAATAATAATAGTAAGAGATATAACTTCATCCTGGAACTATAAGAAATACATTTTCGAGACGTCGTTATGAAAATAATAATTCAAATTAAGAAAATATAATTCTATCAGCTGGCCACAGACGTTTGTGTCATAAGCCATAGTAAAATTCCAAATCGGTGAAATGCAGTTAGTGTTAAATATTCCCAACTACTTGTCTAAGTTCAACAAAGATAAAAGTGTATCAGAACTACTACAAGGAAATTTCCGCTACGTCGGGATTTTTGAAAAAATGATATTTTGATATAGTGAAAATCGACCACTCAACAACCAAGAGAGAAAATCGGTTAAAACGAGAACCTTCGTTTTAATCTATACCTTAACTGGATTTTTAAGTTGATAAGTCAGTCAAAAAATGAAATTGAGCCGAAAAAATTTCCGAGCGATAATTTTTCACAATTTTCGAAGACAGGTGTGAAGAATGCTTTGCGAGCTGGTATCTAGCTTCGGCAATGGAGAATATAGACGTGAACGGATCATTTCTAGCGACGATCCAAGAGCAGGCCACCAGCAATGGCAGTCACCCAGGAAAACGTCTATGCTATACGTGAGCTGATCCAAGGAGATCGACATATGAAACTGTATCATCACTGCGCATTTCAAAGACCACACACCAAAAAAATACACATAAAGAATTATCCGTGGAAAAACTAGTTCTCCGTTTCATTCCACATCTGTTGATGGAAAAACAGAAGACAATTGAAAACAGCTGGTGTGAAAAACCTCCAAACCGGCTGAACGCACGAGACTCTAATACAGTGTGGAACAACCAAATGAAATAATTTTGATAACGAATAAATGAGGACATGTTGGGAAAAACGCTTGAGCACATCGATTTGTATTTTCAGGTGCGCATTTTTTTTCAAACAGAAGGAATTTATTCCTTTTTTGGATTCTTCAGAAAATTCTAGACATAATTCATGTACCAATTTGCTACATTACACTAAAAAACTGAGGTTAAAATATTCAAAATGCTCGCCGTAAACGTCTTGGCAACATGCTTATCTGGTAAAGAAATGTCTTCTAGCGTTACTCAATATCTGATCTAATCGCAAGCGTAATTCGTATCTTTTAAGTCATCTAAGTTGAGGGGTTCAGTTTTTCATACAATACTTTCGGCATATCTTCACAAAAAGTAGTCAAATGGCGTCAGATCAGAGGATCGTGCTGGCCATTTTATCGATCCGCGCCTCCCTATTCTCACTTGTTGGTTTGCTGGATCAGGATATGAGTTTAATAAAATTGGCAAGAAATTATTTTGGAGCTGTTCTAAATATTCATTTCCATTCAAGTTGCCAAAAATGAAAGGGGACCTCCGATATAATTTCCTCTCCAAACATTAACTTTTTCAGGATATTGCGTATGTTTTCTCTCATCCAGTGCGAATTCTCATTAGACCAATAGCAGCTTCCGACAATTAACATGACCGTGAATGTGCTCTGCTTCTCTATTTTGCTAATTGTTCCTTGTGATACAAGCGGCAAATTTGGAAAAGAAACTTGTGAAAAAGCTAGAAACTGTTATTTCTGTCATAAGCAAAACTGTTTTTGTATATTTTTATTTAATATCATTAAAATGAAACGCAGGAATGGTTTTTGCTCACTTTCCTAATACCAAGAGCTGGATGGGAAATGAGTATTTAGTGGAATGTAGTTTGTGAAATGAAATAATTTTCTTTATCTACGACCACCTTTGAAATTAGTCATTTACGAAAAAAAATGTGTGAAATCATACATTATACATACGTTAAAAAGCGTGCGTAAATGAACAACGCTTTTTAAATGGGAATTTCATTATAACACCCAAAAGCGTGCGTAAATGACCAATGCTTTTTAAATGGGGTTTTACTTCATTACTCTTTTTCAGCTACGTAATTAGTATCTAGTTGCCTTGAATTTAGTCGTTTTTTGTATGAACTTTTGTGCCGTCAGTAAATTTGAGAGAAGTGTCAGAGATAGTGAAAAATATTTTCTGTTACATTTAAAATTCCAATTACACTCATTTTAAATGGAAGGACCTCGAGAAGAATGCATTTCTTCGGATTGCACACGACCAGAAATTAGAATTCGTTGTGTATATGTAATGGACCAAGTGATAAATTGGGCAGTATACATAGTGCCCGGTGATTATGAAAAATGCGCAATATGAGAGTGCAATTTGATAATAATTATTTAAATAATTAAATTGACCGGGCAGTATAGATATTGTCCATCACCTTTTGGGCAGAGTGATACAAACATATTTAATTACTATTTTTCTATTGTTATTGTCATTTAACTTAAAATAAACTAAATATTAAACCACTTAAATAATCAGACTCATTATTTGGATTAATTACCAAGGACTTCTTCCTTAAAAATCCACTAGTTTTTGCATTGAAAACTTAAGGAAAGTCATATTTTAAATATAACATAAAATGTAATTAAATTTAAAACAAAAATTTCACAACATAATATCTTTGTTTTATAGAAATGACTAAACTCATTATTTGGCATAATTAGCATCTTCTCTTGATAAAAATCAAATGAAAATTTAAGTAAAGTAGAACATGAATTTTAAAACAATAATTTTACAAGATGTAGCAAGTAACAGGTTTATTTATTAGAACAACTGCCATTGTGATGGCATTTTGAGGTACACAACTTTTTGGCTTTGCGACAACTACATTTATCAGACTTGCAACCACTGACCCTTGGCTTTGAGAGTGTCTCGGTTTACCATGGACAATTTTCAATTCATGTCACATGTCACAAGCTTCCTGAACAATTTTATTAGCAAACTCTCTGCCATTATCGCTTTGAAGAATGCTTGTACACCGAATATTGTAAAAATATCAAGTAGTACATATGCTACTTCTTCAGCAGTTTTGGTCTTTAGCGGACGGAGCTGCACAAATTTTGTGAGATGATCTTGGTATACAAGTACAAATTTATACTGATTATCTCCTTGTGACTGCATGTCAATAAGGTCAAAGCGTGTCACGCTATGCGTACTTCCCTCCTCGCCATCGCACAAGCGTTAAATATAGCTTCATTATCAAATTGCCCAATTGTCATGTAGCAATATAATAATGACCGTGCAATGTGATAAATAATGAAGTTAAGATAGTAATTAATCACTTAGCCCAATAAAGCTAGACATTATTCATAATGCAATGCTCGTGTATTATAAATAATGCCCGCATTAATCACCTGGTCCATAAAATATACAGGGTGGGGCACTATGAACGAACTATTCTCTGGCGTCTTAACGGCAAATAATATCAGAAAAAATTGGACGTAGAATTAAGTAGATTACTTAGGACTATAAATCGAAAATATTGTGGAATATACAGGGTACTCCAAAAAAGCGTGCCGTATCAAAGTTAGGTTCCTTTAAATGGAACACCCTGTATTTCATCACATTTTTAAATTGTACTATTAAAAATAATGTGAGTTTATTAACATTTCCCTATACCTATCTAGTTCAGTTTCCAGTATAAATCGATTTTTCTTAATTTGTAGACCCTCCGAAAAAATACAATAACTTCAAAATGAAAACGAATAACCACTTTTTCTCTACACCATCTCACTAGAAGCTTTCAACATTCTGTTTCCAATATTTACTGGTATGCTATCATATACAGGGTGTTTTTAATATGACAGTATAACTCTAACTATTTAATACATAAATTTCTGGCCTAATTTAAATGGAACACCCTGTATCTGTTGGGTCTAAACGTAAGAATGTATTACCTTCCAGTTAGTATTAGGGTTGCCTATATCTAACTCTGATAGTTCTCGAGAAATTTTATATTTGTTTTTTAATATTCAATTATGTGTTGACATCTAGTTACCTATGACATGATACTTGTTATTTTGACAGTAAGTGCTTTGTTGTATGATTTAATATTGATAAATTAAAGGTCTCTTAAATCAGAATTTTATCAAGGGTACTCAATCATTAACTTTGCAACTTAACGCTAACTGGAAGAAAATTTCGTAAATTTTTACGTAACAAACTACCCGAACTTTTAGATGACGTTCCACTAGCTACAGGACAAAAAATGTGGCTGTAGTTAGATGGTGCGTCTGTTGATTACAGTGTAATTGTCCGGCGTTACCTGAACAATATTTTTCCACAAAAATGGATTGGGCGAGGCAAGGCAAAGCCGGCAAGGTTCCCATGCTTGACGCCATTAGACTATTTTCCATGGGGTTACATAAAAAGTATTGTCTACAATACAGAGCCAACCACTCCTGAGAACATGAAGGATAGGATAAGGAGAGCGTTTCAAACAGTAACACCAGAAATGTTAAAGAAAGTGAACAATAATTAAAAAAAAAGGGTTCAAATTTGTATCCAACAAGATGGGCTTTGAACACCTTCTTTGAATTTTTTGTAAATAGTTATTTTTTTATAATTTCAAGCTTATTGTATATGTATGTCCAAAAATAGTGTACTTACCCTTAATAAAATTCTGATTTAAGAGACCATTAATTTATCAATAAGAAATAATAAATCAAACAACAAAGCACTAATGTCAAAATAACAAATTTTAAATTCTTAAAAACTTTCCATCGGAGTATCATGTCATAGGTAACTAGATGTCAGCAAATAATTGAATATTAAAAAACAAATATAAAATTTCTCGAGAACTATCAGAGTTAGATATAGGGAATCCTAATACCAACTGAAAGGTAATAAATTCCCACGTTCAACAGACCCAACAGATACAGGGTGTTCCATTTAAATTAGGCCAGAAATTTATGTATTAAATAGTTAGTGTTATACTGTCATATTAAAAACACCCTGTATATGATAGCATACCAGTAAATATTGGAAACAGAATGTTAAAAGCTTCTAGTGAGATGGTGTACAGCAAATGTGGTTATTCGTTTTTATTTTGAAGTTATTGTATTTTTTCGGAGGGTCTACAAATTATGAAAAATCGATTAGGTAATCCTGGAAACTGGACTAGATAGGTATGGGGAAATGTTGATTAACTTACATAATTTTCAATAGTACAATTCAAAAATGTGATAAAATACAGGGTGTTCCATTTAAAGGAACCTAACTTTGATACGGCACGCTTTTTTGGAGCACCCTGTATATTCCAAAATATTTTTAAACTATAGTCCTAAGTAATCTACTTAATTCCACGTTTTATTTTTTTTAATTTCATTTGCCGTTAAGACGCCAGACAATAGTTCGTTCATAGTGCCCCACCCTGTATATATTTGTTTATGAAAAATTCATTTTTATGTTTTTCAACCTCCTCACATTTTTCTATTTTTTCTTCATGAAGTTTTGTAGGACACTTGTGCATGAAGTACTTTTGCGCACTCTTTGCGCGAAAGTATAACTTCACGCACTTGTATCATAAATAACTATTTTCAATATTAAGTTTTGTAATAAACCTGGAAACACAATATTTGCCAAACAGTTGAAGATAGGTATAGGATATTGTACATGAATTATGTTAAGGATTTTTTGAAGAATTCAAAAAATAAATAATATACACGAGGTTGCATTTAAAATGAAAAAGTTGTTTTTGGCCCTAATTCTTTTGTTCGAAGAAAATTCGCATTCAACAATACAAATCGTCGTATTCAAGCGTTTTTCTCAACACGCCCTCATTTACTCGTTATCGAACTTATTCCACTTGGCTGTTCCTCGCTGTATACAATAATATCAAAGGTATAGTTCATTTACGATAAGTTTGCAATTTTGACATTTATAGTAACAATTGCAGCCAGTGAATAAAATCTGAGTATCCAAAGTGTAAATGGAATAACTAATCATATAAAGGGGGAAGTTACGGTCCAAAAGTTGGCTGCCGTGTCCGGGGTTGCCAGACAATTTTATCAGAATTTCTTGTGTTGGTTTGTCGTTTTTATTTCATTCGCATTTCATAGTTTGTTATTTACTGGACATCTAGAAATTTATGTATTCAATCATTGAAATTTTATAACCTCTGCTCTTATTTTTGAGTTGAATGTAATCTTATGCAATAAACAACTCATTAACATAATTCTATGCCAACTACTGGAAGAAAATTACAACGTGGCAACGATGTAAAACATCTGTCATGTTCTGTTATTGCAAACTTATCGTAAATGAACTATACTAACACGGGAGCTTCAAATGTTATCGATAATTTTTTCTTTTACACAAAAACTTGAAATATAAACAAAAATATGAAAACAAAACGTTGGGACGAGGGATTTCATTTAAATTCGGTTTGTTTGAATGTTTTTGCCTCAAATAAACAAGTTTGAGTGATGAAAATGAAGAATTATGTGATAAAATTTGGAGAACGAGATGTATTTAGGAAGATTATTTTTTTCATCAATTGTGGAGCGGAATTTTGTATTAGATGTTCAATTTTCTCTTGGGTGATGGCACTGAATAGGTTTGTGTTCATTTTTCAATAAACTTTGAAGCACTTTTAGTTGTCAATAATGACAAATTAAAAGTAAAATTTGGACGTGTAAACGTAAACAAGGTATTACCGATGTGAAAGCAGAATTATTAGTATAATACCGAATGATTGGCTAAAATAATGTATTGCTATTGGTTAAAGCCACCAAAATATCAAATTTTGACAGGTGAAAAAAATAATTAATAGTAATCACACAAGTGGTGGTGATTTTTTGATAATTTGTCTATGATGTTCTTCATCTAACTGAAGATACGCAAGTTTGAGAAAAATTGACATAACGTCGTCAAAAATCTGTTACAATGCTGGTTGTGATGCTTTCAAAAGTTAGTTTCTGTTATTGTCGCTGGAAAAGTTAGGTCAAACTTTTTCCGCGGTCATAATGACAAAATCACGCAGCTTTGGGATTTTTCATACATGAATTGAATTGTCAGTGGTAATTAATCCTGAAACCACTCTTATGAACTTGAAAATGAACGTTAAGTGGCTGTTCCGGGTTTCAATATGAACCAAAGCCGGCAAAATTTATTCGTTTTCGAGATCAAAGTACTGTGACTGCTGATTGCTTCACACACTGTGTTATTTATAAGTTATGCGACATAGGGATTCCTGTACCAAAATGTCAAACGCGTGCTAACTTTTTTACCAAATAACGTTCATAAAAAATGATAACAGAACAGAAAGGTCGTTGCGAAATAAATTGAAATGCACTTTTAATTCTCTCAAATTCAATCTGGTTTAATAAAAAAATGAAAATTCTATATTTAAAAAACTCAAACTCTATTTTTATACCACTTTCTGATGATCTCAATCGATTAGGTGATGGCTAACATGGTAGTGCACGGTATTATTCCAAAGTTAAACCAGGAGTGCGTTCATAAACGTTACAGAGTACACATTTCTCACACTTTTTTAACAAACATCGTTCATTTTGTTACTCGGTGACAACTTTCCTAGCGTTCATATAAATATACTTTGACACATTTCCAATGTACACACTTCTAGACCGCGGTATGGACCGTGGTGATATTTTATCGGGTTTGCGCTCTTCAAAAATGTGATATAAGACGTAGTTTTTGTAACCGGTGACCTAGAAACAAGAAAGTACCAATACAAAATTTTCAAAAAAACTCAAGAATAATTCCATAATATGGATCAATACATGGAATTTTCCAATAGTTATCCTTAAGTTTTGTTGGAATTGCTTATATGTAAACCGTTTCGATACAATCTTCACATAATTTTCTATTCGTTGTGGCGAATTTTTTTTTCCAAGAGAAACTATTGAAATTTCTTCTCCGTCGTCACTATCGCTCTCATCGTCGATGTCATCGAATAAATGATACCTAATGTGGCAATGCCACAAATTTCCTTTGGTTTTGGTTCATCATAGTCGATATAAAAGCACAGAGGAAAATGAAACAATATAAACAAAGTTATGAAACAACAACGAAACTTACAAATTTTATAACTCGACGAGATGTCTGATTAATTAATTATAATTTGACAGTTATGTTACCATAATGCGCTCATAAATCACGGGTCACAATGTGCTTCATGTCAAATGTCAAACAATTCTATTACAGAGTTAAGTGTTACTTTGTCCATTTGTTCATGAACGCACCCCTGGAGTAAGGCGGTTCGCTTCGCCGCTGTGATAGTATTGTTTCCTTTTTGTTTTTAGTTTTTTTTCACAAGTTTCGTCTAAAAAACATTTAATTTGGAGTAAAGCAAAGTTATTTGTTCCAAAAATTGTAAAAAAAGAAGTCCCAGAATATGTAGTAAACGCCTTCAAAGACTCTATTTTGAATTTACCCGCAAGCGTCTGGACGGAAGTCTTAAATGAGCCTTAAGACTCCAATAAAAAAAGACCAGGATTTGTTTTAGTCCATGCAAAAAAAAGATGGATTTATTGTCATGGAGAGGCGGACAAAGGTTTATTTGAGAAATAATAAAAAATAATAAACCCTACATCTGAAATTGCGAGTTCGGGGACAACTATGGTTGAAAATCAAAACTTAAGATTGACCTAAAATATTACAAGCATTTCATGCGAAAAATTTCATTTTTTTATTCAAATTAAAATTTTATTCAATGGGTTGTTTGAGTTGATATAAAAAAACATCATTATATTGAACGAAAAATCGTGATTTTACTCTTTCCAACTTCGTTCAGCCTCATTCATTCATAGGTTGTAGCCCAGGTTCACCCTGTTAGGAATTATTCCGTCGTTTGTCCGACTTTTCAGCTGATATACCTAACATGTTTTTGTTATAAGACGTTCTATAATAATAATAAATGTGCTGGCAGTGCACCCTAATTTGAGAAGAGATCAAGAAAAACTCAGTTCCAAAATATTTGACCTTATTCCGCATAAACTTTTAATATCGCTTATCAGTTCCTAATCACCTCACTAGTTTATATAATATAATAAATCCAAATTATTCCAATGCATGATATTTAACTGGAATTTATAGAATTTTATGTTAGCTGAGAGAACTTTTTTACATAGAGGTGATTAATTTGATAATTCATACATTCAACAATTGCTAACCAAACTCACATCCGTAATATACAGGAAACCTACGCATACCGATATCGCATAAATATTTGATCTTATCATTATTGTCGTGTGATAACTACTACTAATAAAAAATTTAGATTAGTATTACAGCTATTGCTTCTGCGGGTATTGAAAGCCACTCAAACAGGATCATTTCCTTTTTTGTGGATGGTATTTAACCTGCCAAATAGACTGTAATAGTAATCAACAGATTACTACTAATATTTGATAGTACCACAGTCCTTTTTTTATTCATATATAATATGTTCATCAATCCTCAGTATGCCCTTCCCATCTTTATTTTTATCAATCCCTTATAGTTCACAAGATCTGGCTGTGTTCCGACATAGTGTTACTGAGCCTTTTCTTTTGAATTCCTTAGCTTTTGTATTTACAGAATATTATGTGATAGATGATTAGATGATTGGGCAAACTAAATGAACATTGGTCGAACAATTTGTCTAAACCAGCATTTTCATCAATCATTTCGTTTGTAGATTTCTTGTTTTATCTCAATTTTAGGAATAGGATGAAGGAACTCATCCGTTTCACAAATTAAAGGTCATGGGGAACAAATAAAAGCGTTTCAGAAACCGACTCCAAAAAACTCAGTTAACTGAATATATGATGCTTTCACTTGATGAAGATCCATACTAAACGATAAAATAGAACAATTCAATTAGTTTAAACCCTCACTATATTATTTGAACTGAGTTCAATACATACTCGTTTGAGAAAACCACTGTGTTAGTGAAACGCGTCATGAGTATGTATTGAACTTAGTTCAAATTATAATGAAGGTTTAAGCAAATTGAATTGTTTTATACTCAGTTAACTTAAATACAAAAAATATATATATTATTCAATAATTTTAATAATTAATTGTTGCTCTATCCTTTGTAATTTAGTAATTATTATTTAGCTTGTATAAATTGTTCCAAAATGGTGAAATTGGTGCCAAGTACCTTGCAAATATAATATAATAGCAAATTTATATTGTTATCCCATAACTGAAACTCACCGTTTTTAATCAATTCTACCATTGAATGGAAAAATTATGAAAATTCTAACATACTTTTTGATAAGTATGGTCAATTACAGCTCTCTGTTTTTTTTTAGTAGCGTGCTAGATATAGAAAAATGATATATTTATCACTATTACAACATAACGCATTATAAAGTTTTCGAAAAATATCCTCAAAAAGAACAATGACCGTTCAACTGGAAAGAAACAACGAAGGTGTAAAACTCAACCCAGATAAAATAATATTGATAGAGAAACTTCCCATACCAGAAAATCCAAATGAATTAAAAGGATTATTCGGACAGGAGGATATTACCAAAAATGAATTGAAGATTTTTTTTAAATTGACAAAGCCGTTAACCATTAGGTTGAAGAAAAACACGGCTATTCATTTGAATGACACAGATTATGAAGTATGTCAAAATTTATTGATGAACGATCAAGTACTTCAATATCCTGATTTCACGAAACACAGATGCAAGTAATCACGCTTTAGGCGCTTTTTTGAATGAGGGTATGATAGGTTCTGATTTACCGGTGGCTTATGAACAAAGCTATAAACGTTTCAGAATGAAAATATTCTGTTATTATTCAATTTTCAGCCATATCCCCATTCGAAGAAAATTAATGACAAAGTGTGCACGAGAAACCGAAGCTAGAAATTTCAAAGTAAAAAATTCACAACTATTGTCAAAAAACAAGAAATAAAATTTTAAGACACGACCTTTGGACAACCATTTATAATTGATAAACTTAATTAAGATTTTATGCAGTAAAATATTTCATCGATGAAAATCAATTTCATAACATTTAATACTAACCACCATAAAATACCAAATGAAAGATATTACTTCACAATCCCACGTGTATGAACTGTATAATAGACTCCGTTTAATTGAGGAAGAAGTCACTAAAGTCTAAAAATTGCAGTCGTATGCGCGAAGAAGCTGCACATAACAATATCTGAACATCAATATAGGTAGTAGCCTTAGGTTAGGCTTTGACCGATATTAATGTTCAGATATTGTTATGTGCAGCTTTTTCGCGCATACGACTGCAACTTCTAGATTCTATGGGATTCTTTTCTAATAAAACAGAGTCTGTATAGGAAGATTATTTTAAAATATGGAAAGAAGGAAAACAACAGACCAACAGAAGAAGTTCAGCTGCCAGAAGGAGCTTCATTCTAAGAAAGAAAGTGTTACTGTATTTGTTAATCTTAGGTTGCATATACGAGTATATAATTAACTTAATAATCATTTTTATTGTTTGTCGTCACCACTTCCCTTTCATTTGAACTAAGTTGTATTTTATTAGTTAATTCATTTTTTGTATTGTAGATATTAGTCTAGGACTGAAATCCAAGTTGTTCAGTTGTTTTAATAGACCAGTTAGTTTCAAGAGATATATTCTCAATTAATTGAAAGTTGAGTAATATATTTATGATAATAATGTTTCATTAAGCCTGATGATGGTAATTTTGTACCGAAACTAGTTGCTGAACAATTTGTCCTGCTGGTGGACAATATTGAAATTGTGGTTTGGACTTTGAGTTTTATTGATCCTTCTTGTTTAGATTTTTGATAACCACATTTGAGAAATGGATGAGCTCTTGGAGTTACCAATCAAGAAATTATTTTAAGAAAGAGGATAAAAGTTTGATGAAGAGAGAAAAAAGCTGAGAGCAGAAAGAGAAAAGTATATTTTAAAGGTACCGGAAGAAAACAGAAGAACTTATTATTCAAGAAGAAAAAAATCAAGGTCACGCATATAAAAAAGGAGATTTGGTAGCTATTAAAAAAACCTAATTTGTATGAGGAATTAATAATCATAAGAAACTCATTGGGCCGTACAAAGTCACAAACGTGAAAACCAATGACAGGTATGATGTGATAAAAGTGGGTCATCACGAGGGACCAGTGCGTATTTATACATGTGCAGAATTTATTAAAGCTTGGGTTGATAACCAAAGTGAATCCGGGCCAAATTCACAATAGTGAAGAGTGATGGCTCAGTGTAAATATCTATACAGGGTGGTCCTTAAGTAATTGTACATAGAAGTACAGTTCAATCTTCACTTCAAAATATTGCGATTTAAACCAACTAGCCTCGATGAAATGTTCATATTAAGAGAGATACAGGGTGTTGAACATAAAATTTCAATTTTCGTTTTTTACAATAACCTCAACGCTTTTTGACGTATATGACAAAAAATTTGCGTTTGGAGGTTTTTTTGATATAAAAATCAGAATTTTGTACTCATTTTGATGTATTTTGTAGAGGCCACGTATGCGGCATGAATGTACGCAAATCTTTTTCGCCTTTTACATCAGTGCTACATTTCGGAAACATAATTGAAGCCACATCATAACAACAAAAAAAAGGTTTATTTGTTAGTATCCTCAAATCTTAACGGCTTCAGAGATAATCACATTTCATTTCAGATTATTATTTAACGTTCAAAAAATTTAGTGTGTATACGATAATTTTTTTTAGTATTAAAATGAACAGTATCAGGGTATAGTAGCAGTTAATATGAAATATGTTTATGGTACTTTCAATACTCACAAATTTGTTATTGGAAAACTACTTTATTTAATTTGTATGCTTTCAAAGATTAATATAGCTATTTCGTCATTATACCTCAATTAATAATGTTTGGGACAAATATGATGAATTTTCACAAGAATAAATATAATTTTTATAGGTAATTCATTTCATTAATGACAATGAATATGTTTTTATTCATCAGCAATATTACTTCCCGTACTTGGAACAAATCCTTTCTTAACTACAAATCAAATATTAGTTAGGCTATATGGAAAATCATGATGAGATTTTAACTGTCACAAATATATCTTTTTCCCGGTGCAGAATATTCAACTGAGTACCTACAATATTATTTTTTAGATTTTTTTGATTTCAACGTTATGGTTGCGTTTCAGCTGCTGTTATCAAGAACCATTCTATTCTTCTATATTTTGACAACTAAAATTTTTAAGACTGCAAGACACAAGTTTTTTCAAATCCTAGTGACAGTGGATTCCAACATTGTTAAAAATCATGGTGAATCGAAATATTTTGGGTGATGAAGTTCTTATAATATTATAAAATTATATTCATAAGATAGTTAATATTGATTGCAATTTAAAATTATTCTTAGAAATATGCAGATTGTATACTAATACAATCCAAATTAACATTAAAATGTGCCTTTTCCCTGCTGTAAAAGATAACAAATTTTTCTCACTCACCTCTATCTTAACTACTGTAGGTATAAGTATAACAAAAGCGTACAAATAATCAAAATACTTAGAGAGATACGCCCATATTCTTTAAAACTGCATTATATTATGGAAATTAACAACAAACCAATTATGTATAACAAATTATCTTCTGATACGAATAAACTTGATAAATAAACGTTATTTCAACCGCAAAACGTCGGGCCACAATTTTAATATCAAAAAACCTTTCGCTTAAAATTTGTTAATCATCCGTTACTCGGAAATTATTATCAACCTATACAAAATATATTCTGCTACATATGGAGCAAATCGATTTTTGAAATCCGAAAGAACGTAAGCGACAATTTTTTTGAGCTTGCCAGGACCACGATTCACGAACTGATGAACGATCACATAACGTGAAAACTTGACAGTTTCGTATTTTCGATGGAAGGATCTTTCACATCACTCTTCACTTGATGAACAGTAAGCGATGTGTAATGTGAAAGGAGCTGGTGAAACATGCGCATGTGTGTTATAATGTGACAAAAACTTAGATCTTATTTTTTTGGGGTTAGGTAATTTCTTCTTCTTTGTTTAAAAGTAACACTCCGCGTTTGCTTAGTAAACTGTCAAAATAGAGTAAATTTCACTTTCATCGGTGGAGGACACTGATTGCTGGAGAATACGTTTTTTTTGTCAAAACATGAAGGGACCGTTCACATCACACGTTCACATCAGTATTCACTTCACTTATTCAAGAATACTGGTCCAGATCACTTGAGCCATTTCATTTCACAACTCTGTCATCTGATGTCTGTTTATTCTGTTCAGAACATGCAATATTATCTGTAAATGATGTTTAGGTTTTCTTTATTTGTCTCGTGAAGCAACTTTGTTGATTTTATAAAGGTATCCCAATAGGTGAGTTTCTTGATGTTCTATTGTAATAAATGAAATAAAAAATCTCAATTTGTTTATGTTCATATTTCACGTGTGATTATTTAAGTATTATGAGGTACATTATTCACCCGTGGATAGGTGTGGATACTATTTATTACAAATGACACAATATAACCAATTAGGCAATCCAGCAACATATTAAATTAAACTTGGTTGTAAACTATCCTATATCTCAAGTGTCAAGAACAAAACAAAAACACACATGGTCAAGACACCAGAAGGAATGCTTTAAATGTGTATAGCTGAAAATAATACTATTGCCCCAGATTTACAGGGGTAGTAATAACCATTAAGAACAGAGTTTGGGTTCACATTTTTTCAGTATTTAAGACTATCCAGAGCATGTATTTTACTTTTGGGGATTTCCCGAAAATGACAAACCCAATCCAACACTACCAATACTAATTTAAAAATTACAACAAAACTTGAAAATTGAAAACAGCTACTTTATTGACTTTGTTGAGGTACTACTAAATTTGGTGATTTTGTTCCACTTGTTGGAAAATTGTATTTCTTGTCACTTATATATAATGTTATGATAAAAATGTAGCTGTCAATATTGGTCAGGCTAGTCAGCAAGTTTAAAAACGTGTGAAATTTTGATATAGCTCCTAAAAATATAAGCGATAACTCATTTTTTTCATTCATTATTATTTAGTCAATAGCAAATGAACTAGGAACAGTGGACCTTGAACACCTTTTCGGGTGCCGGAGCCCTTTTGCTATAACAGCCTCAATGTAATATTGAAAGAAACAGGTAAGGCCAAAAAAGGGAAGATCTAGTAGGACTTAGACAATCAAATATTCTGCTGGCACACTACATCCCAGAAATGAATGCATAAGTCAGAGTAAAACTACACTTAGATTTTGAAGAGGGATCCCAATGGGACATTGTCGCCTGAATGGGCACCTGACAAGGAACAAAGATGTAGAATGTGGCACATATTTGCGAATAGCACAGCAATTTAGTTTCCTAAGGCTCAACATCCAGGAGATTACTGGATAAAATAGGGACATTTCATTAAGTTGAAGCCTGCAGATATCGTGAAAGTCTTCCGGGAAATAGGACTAAAGGAGCTACTAGTCACTGGGACCTGCATCAGGAACTAAGTAGAAGTAAGTGTGTACAATGGATCTTCAAGGTCTAAGTGAATGTCACCCCAATATACATAGATGGAAAATAAACAGTTGTGTGTTACACATGCAGGAAACGCTTTAGCAGCCCTCAACTATCAGCTGCACTCGCGCATTCAAAAGTGTTGGGCTGCTAGATGCATTTTCTGCCCTTATGACACAAAGTACTTTTGCTTACTTTCACTGTTACTCAACAATTCAATATTTCAGCAAAATAAAAGCATTGTGTTAAAATTTTTTCGACTGAATAATTGTTTCAAATTCAAACAAATGGTTCAATAAAAACTCAAAGTCCAAACCACAATAAATTTTATTATAGTCCACCAAAGGACACTTGAGATGCTACTAGTTTCGGTACATTAATTACCATAATCAGGCTACAATAGAAAGAAAGGTACACTTAATATTTAAAGATCTTGTGAAAATCATGTTAAAACTTCGACCAGAACTATATGGATATAAAATTTCTTGGATTCAAAAAATGTTTATATAAGTAATTGAGAATACTAATTTAGAATATTACTATTATTAAAAAAAACATTTGAGAAATTGTTGAAATACAAATAAACTTGAGCGTAATTTTTCAATACAAGTATGATTATACAAATTATATTAATAGTTAATCAAAAAACACATTCAGTTACCTTCATGAAACATACAATTTGAGGAACGTTGGGTTGTTGCCAATAAAGTTGAAAATTATCAATAGGGTACTTCAATACGTACCGGGTGGTCCAATAAGCCGATCTCTCGGCTATATATCATAAACTATTCATGTTATAACTTTAGGAAAAAAAATTACTTGGGAAAAGTGGACAAGAGATATTGTTGGAAATTACTTTCAAGTTTCCAGGCTATCCGCTAGGGGGCGTAACCTGTGAAAAAAAATTTAAAAACCAGTTTTTTGTGAAATATGACCAATTATACCTAGTGAAAAATAGGTAAACTGAAAAAAGGCCTAAATTTGGCACAAATTTGTTCAAGTAATATTCATTCTATTTTTCCAAATAAAGGGTGGGGGAAAGTGGGAAAGTGTCTGTGGATAAATACCTATAACTTTGGTTTGAATCAACCGATTCTAACGAAATTAGTGTCAATAGAAAGAGTGTAAATGAATTAATTACATCTACTATAAAACAATGGCATTTAGTTTTAATTGTCATAGGTAGAGGGCACTTTCGAATGAAAAATATTAAAATTTGTTTTCCTTAGGAATGTTTAATGAAAACACCTGATTATTGTGAATTATAATGAAACTGGATTAAATTATCAACAAAACGGCGCAAACCGCATGTTAATAGCTTTTGTCGAACTCGAGATATGAATAAAAACGCATAAACATAAGTGAGTATAGTATTGACACCCAGTATTATAACTTAAAATTAAAAATGGGAAAGAAAGATCATACAGATATCTTGGTCATTAAAACCTGATTTCCAATTAAATGTTCAAATTGTTTTTCATCGTTTTCCACACAAATATGTAATCTAGCACGCTTTGACATATCTGTTGCTAAAATTTCAGCTGTTGATGTACTATTTATAGCGTTTCTAATGCGCTGTTGCATGTCGTCTCGCGTGGTTGGTGAGTTTGGTACGCTAAATCCTTCAATCTTCCCCACAGATAAAAGTCCAGACATGTTAAGTCTGGAGATCTAGCTGGCCCTGAAAATATGCTTACCCTTCCAATCCATCCATTTGGATAGCTTACATTCAAATAATCTCTAACTCTACCTTGAAGCTGCACTTCCTCTACCCAGTGCGGATTTTCTTCAGACCAATAATTATTACTATGCATGCACCCGCACTATTAAGCGTAGCCTCGCCTCTCACAAATTTTTTGACATGATACGCGGTTGTTCTTCTAGCAGATTTAACAATTGCAGTAAGTAACTTGAGATTGAAGCAGCATTTAATTGGACATTAAGTCTTGATGATCGAAATTTATGTATGATCTTTCTTTTACACATTCAATCTTAAGTTATAATACAGAGTGAGTCAATATACTTATTTATGTTTATGCGTTTTTATTTATATCTTGACTTCGACAATAGTCATCAACATGCGGTTTGCGCCATTTTGTTGAGAATTCAATCCAGTTCCATTATAATTCACAATAATTAGGTGTTTCCATTAAACATTTTTTAAGAAAACAAATTTTAATTTTTTTCATTCGAAAGTATCCTCTACCTATGACAATTAAAACTAAATGCCATTGTTTTATAGTAGATGTAATTAATTCATCTACACTCTTTCTATTGACACTAATTTCGTTAGAATCAGTTGATTCAAACTAAACTTATAGGTATATATTCACCAACACTTTCCCACTTTCCCCCACCCTTTATTTGGAAAAATAGAATAAAAAGTACTTGAACAAATTTGTGCGAAATTTAGGCCTTTTTTTAGTTTACTTATTTAACACTGGGTATAAATGGACATATTTCACAAAAAACTGGTTTTTAAATTTTTCTTTACAGGTTACGCCCCTTAGCGGTTAACCTAGAAACTTTAAATTAATTTCCAGCAATTTCTTTTGTCCACTTTTCCCGAGGAATTTTTTCTCCTAACGTTATAACATGAATAGTTTCTGATATATAGCCGAGAGATCGGCTTATTGGACCACCCGGTACATTAAATTAATTTTTGAATTGCTATTTGAATGTGGTGAGGAAAGAAAAAAAAGAGGTACATTGGAAAAAATAGAAGCAAAATAGTTTTAAGAATTTTTTTTATGCCACAATTTAAATTTGAATTTGAATTTAAATTGTCCAAATGAACATTTCTCAAGGAAAAGGAAAAAAGGAAAAATGGAACTCGACTACGTCGAACTAAGATGGCTAAATAGACCTATTTCAGTCACTGAAGTTATTGAAGATCTGGTCATTATAACCATGATCATTATCAATAAGAATGATAACATATTGAATATATATCAGAATATCCATCAGGCAACTTTATAAATAAAATTCAAAAATGCAGCTACACCATGAACGCTGTATGTGTATAGACCAGGGCATTTAGGAAAAATAGAGGAAATTTTGGAGCACAACAGATATCGAGATGCGGTTTTCTGCATTGTGTTCAGGAAGGTCCCAGAAAAGACTGGGAAATATGTGGGTACGCACTTTTTTAAAAAAGGCCTTGTGGACCGAAAAATGCATTTTCCAATTGCATAATTACTTGCACCATTATTGGAACGATTGGAAACTCGGAAAAATCGCTCGGAAATCGTTACTTGGGCATTAGAATTACCCGGGGGTCCACGGTTAGAATTACCCGGGGGTCCACGGGGTGGCTCTGAGGGGTTGCGTGGGGGCTTTTTCTGGGGTTTTTGGGGATGCTGAATTGAATTCTGACATTGGAATCACCCGGGGGCGATCAGAGGCGCCTCTGCAGGAGTATCCGGGGGTCATTCTGGGGAAAAATTGCATAATCCATGAGATGCGCTTCAAACTCGTTAATCGGTGGTTTTCGGGGATGCAGAGTAACGAGTTTAGAGCGCTTTCTATGGACTATGCAATTTTTATTTTTTTTTATGGTTTGGGCTTTGAGTTTTCATTGAACCATTTGTTTGGATTTCGTAAGACCACATTTGAAATATGGATGAGCCCTTGGAGTTAATTGTTTTAATCTCAACTTTGTGGAACTACAAACCTACCTACTTTGTGAAACTGTTAACTTCGATAATTATCAGTAATATATTTTTCACTCGACTGGTTTTCAAGCAAGAATTACCATATAATCTTGTTTTGTATTACACTACATACAGAAAGGTGAGAACCATTCGTAATAAGTTAGTAGCATGTAACTGTGTCTGTAGTAGAAGTTAGACAAACATTATTATTCGAGCCTGATGGAAGAAGATATATTATAATCATCAGAAATCAGTGTCATGAAACTAAGCGTATTCAATAAATAAGATGCTGAGTAGAAAGTATAATGAATATACAATTCAATTGATTAGCTGTGGTACATTTGAGATTAATTGAAAAGTAGGTATAAACTCATCGGAGGCTGAATTTTTTTTAAAACTAATGCAGAAGGAGTGTCCAAGCTGTCAATTGGTTCACAAAATTACAATTATCATTTTTGTCAATATTTTGGAAGGCATGCTCTAATTTTTGTTTTATAGTGTTAGATTGAGTTTGTTGAGAAGAACATTCTAATAGCACCCTTGGAAGTAAAGAACCACTGAATCATAACATGCAAAACTGACAAAGCATTCGAATTTTGTACAAAGAATTGGAATTTAGTTAAAATCCAGGAACGTATTAATAAACTTTTTTGATAGAGCTATTTCAGCTGCACCTGCATTCAATTGGGAAAACATTTTACAAGTGTTGTTTTTCATTAAATGGGGTGGCGTATAAGAAACAGTCCATTCAAAATATTCTTGACGGGGGAGGTTCCTGCAGCAAACCCCGACACACATCCATTTTGTTTTCGAGGAGATCAACTTTCGATGGTTAGCTTACGGTTGTACGGTCATCCCCCTAAAAGGGGTAACTACTCCTCCGAGAATCTTTTATGGCATGGGGTTCGAGTGACACATAATTTAAAAGGCATTTCGATTCTTTTCCAAGACTTACTTACATTTTTCTGTCAAGTCTTAAAATTGATGACAAAAACCCGATTGAAATATCCGTTAAAGGAACCGGAATAAAAAGCTGAGTTAGAGATGCATCAAGTCAAACTAGTTTGATTTTACTCAACAAACTTGACTTGACTTGAAAATCAAACTATTTATGTAAAAAAGTTTGACTTGAAACGATTTCTGTATCTTTAGGTTTGACTTGAAATCAAACTTCTTCAAACAGTTTGAATATTATATTGCTCAACGTGTTGACTTTCAATTCTAATAACTGAGAGCGTACCGCCTACCTCCTACCCCTACCCTACAGTCAGTGTGTTCGAAAAAAAGTCTGATGAAGTTACTGATTTTGATATAGACTCACTTGGACTTTTTCAATCATCTCCAAAAATAGATAGAAACGAAAATTCATGGAGATACGAAATCGACAAATACGCAGCTGAATCACGAGCAGACAGTACCGAGGACATATTAAAGTGGTGGAAACGGCACGAAACTGCATTTCCCACTTTATCAAAAATGGCGAGAGACTTTCTAGCCACCCCAGCAACATCAGCCTGCATAGAACGCTATTTTTCGAGAGCTTTTTTGACAGTCACAAAAAAACGAAACCGATTGAATGGCCAGTCTATTAGAACATTAATGTGTTTAAATTCGTGGCTTCAACAAGAATCCTTAACAAATATCACACAAGGATCGCAGGAAGAGGTTACTATGTAATATATTGTTGCTTTCACTTGATTTTTAAGAACTTTACTTTTCACATAGAATTTTGAGGTGACAAATTTCGAGTTGATCAAAAATTTTTTTTGAAATAATGTATTTTCTTTTTGTTTAAAATAATGTATTTTCATTTTATTTAAAATAAATGTATTTGTTGTTCTACTTACTATATTTAACATAAATATTTTACCGATTCAAGGTATATCTACTAAATAAATTGTTTTCTAAACTCTCTCAAACTAGTTTGACAAACAGTTTGAATTTTCAAACCTGTAACCATTGTCCAGTTTGATTTGACTTGAATTTTTTATCTGAAAGATTGACTTGAGTTTGACTTAATTTCAAGTCAAACTCAAGTCAATCTCAAAAATTCAAGTCAAACTTGTGCAACTTTAAGCTGAGTTAATAATTAGGTGATTACATTCCAATAAAATCTTATTATTCTCATAAAAAATGGAAGACAAATGAAAAAAGAAGTGAAAAATATAAATTCATGAAAATCTGAATACTACAAATAAAATTAAACCTCTTATACCTCTTAAATTATAAACCCATTCTCATTTATTGCTGAAATAGCAAAAAATATGTTTGTCAGCTATTGACGTGATGGAATGACAGTTTTCAGTAAAATTCCACGGGCACCTTGTTTTATTTTATTTATTTTTTGCGCGATCGATCTTTTTTGTTTATTTACAGCATCGGTTGTCAGGACGGTAGGTTGTGTTTACTGGTTTCTAAGTCTAACACATCGGTTAGTGATTTACTTACCGTTCAGACGTCGGTATGTGAATTACTTACACAAAAGGAAAAAAAAATAAGAATATTTATATTTTTTTGATGATCAGTACCGAACAGAACAATATAAAAAGTAATAAGTAGCCTGAAAAGAATTTCACCAAAATGCAAATCATACTTTAAACAGATCAAGAAGTATAAATGTCACTTTTGACTTTTCGTTCATTTCGAAGAACTTTATTATTTTATTCAAAATTTATTTCAATACGATCGCGCAAAAAATGGTATAAGCATCTCGAACGTTAAGGGTAATACCGGTCTCCAGCAAAATTAGAGCAAACATTGCTGTCGACCGGTAAACAACACTTACGGTTCCTAATACTTAATATACTATTATTCCAGTAAAATTCCTTCATTCTCTAGTTCAAAGTGAATGAACCTAATTATCATCGTTTACATCACTGCAGAGAAAACTGAAATTGCTGCACACTATTTTAGAAACAACTATTCTGCACGGGCAGCTGCAAGAGTTTTTAATGAACGTCATCTCGTGATAAATTCAATATCTTAGTTCAGACCGGAAACGTTTCTAACAGAAAATATGAAAAACAGCATCCTACCCTACATCTACGAGGCTGCACTTCTGGGACATGTTTCAATGGATCCCACTTCAAGCACGGGACAAATAGCAGCAGCTACAAAAATTCCACGTAGAAACAGCCATCCCTATAAGATTCATCTCATACAAGAGCTCAACGAAGACGATCCAGATCTCCGTATCTAATTTTGTGAGGAGATGACTGGAAGACAGGTGGACAACCCGCACTTTTTAAATTCGACGAATGCACGATCTTTCTCAATGTCATACGTGAACAAATATAATTGTAGATACTGGAGTGTTGCAAATTCTGCAATTATGAGAGCACAGCATACACCGGCTCCACAAAAAATTGAATGTGTGGGCTGGGGTTTTTGGAAATAATATTGTTGGTCCGCTCTTCCTACCTCATAACTGGAAGGGTGAATCTTATCCTAATTTGCTCGAAGACCTCATCTACCCTCAAATTATGTAGATGATGGAAAACGATGATCAGATCCCAGGAAATGACTTTTTATAAAAGAGGATGGCGCTCCACCACACTATGCAGCTCCTGTACGTGACTTTTCAGATCAATATTTTTCCGCACATTGGATTGGTAGAAGAGGTTCCATTGAATGGCCCACAAGATCGCCTGATCTATCCCCGTTGGACTTTTTTTTATTGGGTTATTTAAAAAATGCTGTTCACAAAGAAGATCTTTGCCACCGGATAACTGTGGCATGTGGTGAAATAACTCCTGTTATGCTAGAAAATGTTCGGAACAGTGTTGAACAAAGGTTGTATTACTGTTTGGAAGTGAACAAATCACAATTTGAACATTCACTTTGATTGAAATTTTTCTGACAACTTTTTTCCTCATTTCTTTGACTCACACTTCCAGCTGCTTTTTGGTCATTAACTCTAATACTCAACACAAAAATGTTAGAATGTATATAAAAGAAATCGAAATGACTTTCAAATTATGTGCCACTCGACCCCCCATGCCATTAAAGATTCTTGGAGGAATAGTCACCCCTTTCAGGGGGATGACAGTACAACCATAACTTAACTATCAAAAGTTGTCCCCCTCAAAAACAAAATCGGAGTGTCTCGGGATTTGCCGCAAAAACCTCCCCCGCCAACAATATTTGAGGTGGACTGTTTCTAATGCGCTACCCTATATGAAAAAAATGGATAGGTACACTGCTAGAAAGCAAAGAAGACCGAATTTATTTCCTTAAATTTCCTGAAAACCGGTTCTAGTACTAGGGCTTCCAAAACGTCTGTTTTTTCATTTATGAGTAGGCAAGGCTGTTTTAATCACCATAAAGATTGGGGACTCTTATTGCTTAGATTCCACAAATACAATGAAAAGCTACAACCTTTATGTTCCAGAAATCATGTAATTGATCTAAATCTTAGTTATAATCATATGGCGTTAGTAGTATCCGAATTAACACTAACTCATAGAATTGAACACTTTTAACGTTCCAACGGATTTTTTAAATACAAAGTGATTCATAAACTCGCTTCTCCGCAACACTTATCATTTATCATCTTTTGTCTCATACTGTTCATGTGCGTTGGATAGTATGTGTGAATAATGAATTATAGTGGAGTATCCATGAAGCTTGGGATCTGAAAAACATACTGGGTAATTCATTAGTGCGATATAGTCCAATATCTTGTAAATCCTCCAAGATATTTAAATAAAATGTATTGTAACAATCTCATTTGCTCATATTTCAAAATCAGTAGCAATTGTGCAGCATTTTTCAGAACGCTATGACAGATTAGAGTTACATTATTCTCAATGGGACACCCTGTATGTTATTTTGAATTTGAATTCTACTTTTTCATTGCAATGATATGAGGCTGTCATAGGCTGTAATATGACGCTTTGTTCCTGAAAATAGTAATGAGTTCAACTACCCGTATACTATTTAAAATAAACCCCTCAGATGAGTTCCTAAATAATGTACTTTCCATCTGTCACTGCGTTTTGGAACACACTGTGGCTGGCTGGCTGGCTTTAATCGGTCAACATTTTATTTAAATATCTTTGAGGAATTACAAGACATTGGACTTTATCACACTAATGAATCTCCCTGTATATTTTTCAGATTTCAAGCTCAATGGATACTTCATATAAAATGTCACAAAAATAAAATTTTTGAAATATTGAAATGTTCTATTTCGACATTAGCAGGTGATTAGTGTTTTTTTCAAATATCAAACATCAATATTTTGGGTCAAGCATCAATTACAAACTAATGGGTCATTGGTGAATATAAAAAAAGGTTTACCTAACCAAATATCAACTTTAAAACCGCGACTTTTCAACTCCAACGTTCTCTATCTGAAAATATAGACATGGGATTGAAATGTGCTCAAGAACACTTTTGTTCCGTTTTGATCAAACCATGCAACACTCCCAGAATTCACGAAAATTAACCGATTTGCACAAGAAAAAATGGAAGGATTTGTATTATTTCCAAAATTTTGTTTCAAACCCATTTACTTTATTGAAATGTTTGGAATGATGAAACCAAAACGATACAAATAAAATTTTTGACATCTATTTTCCGACCAAAAGACGAAAAATATTGCTTATGATGCTAAAAAATGGAAAAATGTGAGCGGGCTTCGAATAGTCAATAGTCGTCTCTTCGTAACACTCGAAGCCAAAAATTAAAAATACAATGCGTGAAATATTTTTCAGCTCCAAATAAATGATTCTGGTAGTTTTAAATGAAATCTCACAGTATCGTGACCATGAGCTCTTTTTATCAGGAAATATTGTTAGGGAAATTAAATGTCATTGAAAAAAGGTCCCTGTACTGATAAAATAGATTAAATCATGAGATATACCGTTAATTTCGAATATTAAACATTATGAATTTATAATTTGATAAGTTTTTTTGGGTATTTAATCGTTATAAATTCAAAGTGTTTTATTTCAAACAATACTCACTAATGCTTTTTTTGAATATGTCAACCAGTTTCATATCACTGAACACCATAAATAAATCGACTTCTCAGTGTAAGTGCCCATCTATCACTGATTAATTTCACCTGTTTCTGTATTACACTGCCAGTACACTGCTACGAAACCTTACTTTTCAAGAGTCTCGTTAATGCAAAACAAATGTTTGTGATTATTATCATAATCTTAGTTGATTTTTGGTATTCACGCCATTTGAATTTGAATTTGATAAAGCGGAAATTTTGTAAAATATCCTGCAGATCTACGGATCTATTCTGTTCGATTTTCTATTTCCCGTTTTCGTTTAATACTGGAATTTAAGGCAAGGAAAAAATTTAATTTTATTACTCATGAAACTGGTTACTCTTTCTACTATCATGTATGATGTCTTGGATTATGTAAATCATTTGAGAAGACAAAAAATGTTTGTAAATGTAAGTACATTGCAATACTTCCCAGACTATAATCATTCATATTGAAAATGTGGCGTAGGCTGTGGAGTTTCTATTCAAAATAAAAACCCAAAGCTTATGTATAAACTACCAAATGAGGAAACACGAATTCAGTTTGAAACATTTTGTTATATTTCAGCTCGTAGCGACTCTTTCAGCTCATTCAGAGAAATTCAGAAAAAAACTTGCGAATCCTCATTCTGTGATTGTAATTGAAAATCATCCTAATAATTCGATTTTTGTCTGCACTAAATACTCAGGAAAAAACAATTTCTAGATGAATTTGATTGAAAAACTCATTTTGTTGAGTTCCTCAGTTATTTTGTCAATTATATAGAGCTCTCTTGCTATATTGCATACGATAAGGCATATAAAGCAAGTTTTAAAAGCAAATATGAAGCAAAATATTTGGAAAGCGAATTAAGTAGCAAGTTTTATAAATTTAGTTGGAAAAAAAATTGTGGTCTTACTTGTATGAAACAGAAAAAGAAACTATTACATTTGTGATAAAACAAGAAGTGAATAATTACACGTTACTTTGCCAATACTTTACCGAAACTAAAAGATAAGGAAAAATAATTATGAATAGTGTTATTAAGGAAGTAAAACTTGCCGATAATATTGTGTCGCATTTTCTCATAGAACAACTAAGTGAAATGAGTATACACTCGAATGGGATTGAGCGCTGTAAAAAATATCAAAAGTTAAAAAAATCGTATGCAGTGAAACCATTAGAAAAACCAGTGGAAAACATTTTTTAACAGAAGGACATTTTCAATCAAATGAGAAGCTAATGATTAACAAACTTTTCATTTTGCTCCTAAACCTTAAATTTGTGCATTTTTTAGGATGTTTTTAATAAATTTTCGGGATAATTACCGATATTCTGTTTTCTGGAAAGCTTACAGTAACGTTGAAAAAAAGGGTTTCAGGAAAATTAACAAATGAAAAACAATGTAATAGAATTCCCTACTGTTTTTTTAATCATTGTAAATTTTGTTCTGACAATTTTGTTTATTTCTTCATCTTTTCTACTTTCGAGTTTTGAGGCTTTTCGGCACTGTCGTGCACCACACGACTTTGCCCTTATGTACGCCAAGGGCCTGATTATGTGTGAACATCCCCAAAATCAAAGAAAAAACATCTTCGGGTTGATTGGTAGGACTATCAAAGTAATTTGTGACATGTCGAAAACTCCTTTTTTGTATACAAGGTTGTTAAAAAAATGATAAGAGGCTCAAATTCAAAGTAGTAAATATCTAAACTTCCTCAAATGAAACAACCATATTTTTATTATTTCAATAATTCCGAGACCTAACATGATGTATTATTTTTCTCATTCATTAAAATAGTTTTCACGGTGGGATACAATATATCTGCCACAAATTCCGGTAGGTGGATCGGTCTTGAAACTCGTGCTTTGTTACCAGGTAGGAGACGTATCGTGAATTGTGTCTCTGTGTCTTGCCAGGGATTGGAATATGTCTGAAAGTTTTCAAAATTGTCCAAACTTCTCTCGAAAGACGAGTTCCAAACCTCGTGGATTTTTGGAATTGGCTGGGATGTTGTGTGCCAGTGATAATCCATAATTTTCCGGCAACGTGAATAAATCTTGTCGCTGCTGTGTAGTGACTCTAAATCTAACTTCACCGGTATGGTTGAAATAGTACCCTTCTTGGTGTGCGTCATCGTTTGTGACGTATATCCGGGTTTTCGGCATGTCGTTCACTTTATTTGCTATTTTGACATAAGGTTAACCTTAAATTTGATAAATAAAATCATCAGGATCGTATTTAGCCAAATTCGAGGATGCTATAAAATTAATAATTACCAGCTTATGGTTCTATCTGGAAATACTTGAGAACTTTCAAAATACTAATGTTTTTCCGTGTATCTATGCATATTTTTGTATTATTCAAATGAATAACACAATAAGATTAATATTCACTTCTCATAAATAATAATTGACCGTAAACAACAAAGTACAGACCTGACGCGAGCTGTCAGTGTGACAGTAGAAACTGTTGATTGATAGGCTGCGCTTGCGCGTAATCTAAACATCAACCAATCAAATGTTTGTCAGTCAAAAATTAGGTTAACGTTTGTAATACATTGAAACGGCTCATTATTGTGATATTTTAATTGGGACTAATCACAGACCTGCCTTTCTTCCATTTCTTCCTACGTAATGTGTTAGAAGGACATTGACAATCGATGACGCACACCAAGAAGGGTATTATTTCAACCAAACCTTCATATGCGCCCATGCATCATTTGAAGGCAGGGACAGAATCTCACCGGATATGGTTCAATCCTTTCTCTTTGACATGGTCGTCTTCGAATGGTTGGATAATTTCGGTTTCTCGTTGAGGATCTTACTTATACAATAAATCTTGATCTTGATCTTCTTTTCGATTGAGTACGGACACTCCAAAAATTTTTGTAATATCGGAGGAAAGCCTTTTCTCCTCGTGGGGCTGTGTAACCATACTTTGTTTCCTTCATTGAAACTGCTTTTTGTGTCCTGCGTGTAGTACCGTCTTTTCATTCTGTCACTGACAACTTGAAGATTCGCTCGAACCAATTCGTGTACACTGTCTTTTTTTTCTGGTCTGGATCACGTCATCTTCTCCCGCTAGATCTTCTCCAGGTTACAAGGAAGCTTCATTTCGCGTCCAAATGGGATTTTGGCAGGTGTTCCACCTGTGGACTTACTGACTTTCTGAAGGGTTCCTTCTCTCCCCAATGACCTCGTGTAACTTTTTCAGTACCTCAGCTACTCCCATTGTCGGGATAACTATTTTTCTTCCTCTCTTGGAACCATCATCATTTTAGTTATTCGATTCAACAGGCCTCCTTCAAGGACAAGGGAGTCCCACTGAGTCCAATATGCCTCTTGCTAGGTTGGTCGGTGATTTTCTTCCTTCCATTGTCGGATCATCTTAAGGTGTGGATTATTATTATTATGTTCTTTGATCCTGGTGGGTGACCAGTTTTCGTTGACTACTGTAATCCTTGAAACTGTAGCTTTTTCAGATTTCGCCTTGTTGCAAAGGGAACAGTCTGCAAGGCACGGTGGTTGTCTGGACAGGGAGTCGGCATTTTGGTAACTCACACTGACCCGATGTTTGATAACATGCTTTTCATTAAGTTGACGATCCGGTCAAGTCTATATTTTACAACTTCTTTTTCTATGGTCCTAGCTTTGTTGTTCTCCGAAGCCTTCATGGCTGCTTTATATTGAAGAACAGCAGTTAATGCATCACTGTTTTCGAATGGGCTGAGCGAAGTATCCTCTGCATATCAGAGTCACTTCATCCATCAATAAAGGCCTGGATTCTCAGACATTCCATTATGGTCTCTGATGCTGATATCGTACTAGTCGGACGGTATCTACTTCATACTCTTGAATAGTTTCGTCATGTTTTTGCCTTTGGCTTCTCAGCTGAGATTGTTACAGGTGTCTAGATGTTCGTGGTTATATCGCATCTCCAACCTCCTCTTCAGCTACTCGAAGTCATCCGCTTCTTCAAGGGATATCGTCTGAAGCACATCTAAGGCATCAACAAAGCGCGACAGTCAAGTTCACTGCCTTCTCCCTGTCGGACCAAATATTATCTTCGAATCCATCGTTTCCATCTTATTTCCCATTTTCTCGTCCATCGTTGATATCTTATTCTCTTTTCGTTGATAACTTTATCAATCCAATTATTACTAATATGTTTTAAAAAATGTTAATTACTCCAGCATTAATATTGCGTAGGCCGTGTTATTTACTCTCCAATTTCAGCAGGCTGTGTATTTACAAGGCATTATTAAATAGTATCAATTGTCACTATTTGGGGTCAATCGTATCGTACAGTGATGAAATTGGCTCGTATGAAATTAAACAAAAAATATCATCTAAATTATGTTTTATTTGCTAGAAGATATCCAGATCGACCCAGCCGTCACATAGTGAAGATAATTATTATACAGTCCCAATTCCGTGAGATGACTGAGTTTCTCAAATGGTTCAAAAACACCCTCAAGCTCTAGTGCAAATGTATTTGTTATTTTTTTTTTTTTCGGGGACACTCATGTTCGAATGGGTCCTAATCAGTACCCAGACAGTGTTGGACTCATTCCCAAGGGAATGCCTACCACCCAAACCCACCTCAAGCTCGCCGTTACTCCCGCCTCGGAATCACTACCCTAGCATACCACTTGTTCCTGTAAATCGTAATGACGCCCTGTATACTTTAAACTGAACAATTCAAAATTAATCTTCCATAGCCATACGTCTGTGATAGTCGTCTAGTACTACAATTCAATCGAACTGATTCGATATCTAAGAAACCGTATACAGGGCGAGCCCAAACTCGAATAAATTGGTTTCACAATTTTTTTTAATGGATCATCTTGTATTTTATATCGGTAAATTAAAGTTACTTTACTATACCTACTTCAAAATTTATTGAGTATTCCCTATACCCAAACTTAATAGTTTTTGTGATATTTCTATTTTGTTATTAAAAATTTAATTTTCAATAAGAAAATCAATAAAAAGCTAATGAAATTAATTCACAACAATGAACCTGTTAGGAAAGTTGTTAACTTAGAAAAAGGTTTTAAAAGGTCGATAACAGTACCACCACACACGCAGAAGGATCAGGTTTCTTAAAGCTCTTCTAAATAGTTAAATTAGAACCATATCATCATTTTCCTGGGAAATCATTAACCAGTTTTGCTTGAAGACATTCCCCTCCGTACACGTCAACAAATGTGGTATCTTCATGACGGAGCACCTGCTCACCATAACGCGGTCATTCAGGGAAAATTGAATGATATCTTTCCTGAAAGGTGGATTGGACGAGCAGGACCAGTTTTCTGGGCACCAAGATAACCAGAGTTGAATAGAGCAGATTTTTTCCTTCGGGGTTTTATTAAAGAACAGGTGTACCAATTACCTGTTACTACACCAGTCGATATGAAAACTAGAATAAGAAGGCAGGCGCTTCAACATGTTAATGTGCAAATGCTTAGAAATGTAAGTCGATCTTTTCAAGACCGTCTCCAAGCCTGTATAAATGTACAGGGTGGTCACTTTGAGCATCTTTTATAACTTTATAGTTGATTTTTTTATAAATTTCAGTATAGTTGTTAATAAATAAGTATAAGTAAATTAATTATTCTTTAACAATAAAATAGAAATATCACAAAAACTATTCATTTTGGGTATAGGGAATACTCAATAAATTTTGAAGTATAGTTAAGTAACTTTAATTTACCGATATAAAAGACAGGATGATCCATTCAAAAAAATTGTGAAACCAATGTATTCAAGTTTGGGCTCGCCCTGTATACGGTTTCTTAGATATCGAATCAGTTCAATTGAATTGTAGTACTAGACAACTATCACAGACGTATGACTATGAAAGATTAATTTTAAATTGTACAGTTTAAAGTATAGAGGGCGTGGAAGTCATCACGATTTACAGGAACAAGTGGTCAGAACTTTTTAAATACGCTGTATAACCCATTACAATATAATATCATTGTAATAGCGAAGTCAAGCAGAATTCAAATTTGAAGTAAAATACAGGGTGTCCCATTTAAAAAAATATATGATCTGGCACGGCGTTCTGGAACACGCTGTACAATTGCGACTAATTTCAAAATATGAGCCTCTACAATCAGACAAAATTTCATACAAATATCTCTATCTATTTACAAGATATTGATTGGACTTTATCGCACTAATGAATCACCCTGTATATTATGGGGTATTTTATTCAATGAAAAAAGAAGATGACGTCATCACACGATAGCAGTCCACCCTGAATATTAGGTTGTTATTTGAAAAAACAGTGAATTGATATCAAAAGTTGACCTGTTCCAGGATTTCTTGACTGCCATATATCGGGGAGACCGTTATATCTGGCTCACAGCGCTTATCAAAAACCTAGGTACATACATTGTGTAATTCATGTCGATGATCATTAAAAATATGTATTTATTGTTATTAAAAACTATTTATAGTACTTAAGTTGTTTTTTAAATAATAATTGTTGAAGTTTTAATGAACAAAATAATTGATCTCAATTTTAGTGCACTATACTCTTAAAAAGTGTGGATACATCATAAAAGAAAAGTTCTAAGCTAAAACCGATTTTCATTAAAACTGTGCGACAAAAATGTCCATCTTCTCCTTGCAAGTACCATTTCGATCAAAAACTAATTTTTATCAACGAAAATTATGATCATTTAGGGCGCATTTAATTCCAAATGTTTAACTAGACAATTTGTGCCGGAAAAAAATTCCAATTAGGTAGGAAGAATACATTGTTCGTTTTTGTTTCAAATCTCTTGAAACAGAAAACTTGAATGATGGAAAGTTATTCCAGAAATCTGATATATTCAAATCAATAGTAATAGTAAATAAAATAGCCTTCTTTTTGTGCGTCCTTGTTTGTGACGTATATCTGGGTTTCGAGAATGTTGTTAATTTTTTTTTCTATTTTGACATAGAGCTAATCTTAAATTTGATGAATAAAATCATCAGGATCGTATTCAGCCAAATTCGAAGAGGCTATAAAATTATTAATACTTGGGATATCAAAACATTGCGAAATAAACTAAATTGTATATCCAATTAACATAATAAAATGATTCAATATTAGTAAATATAGTCCTGCAAAAGCATTATACAGCGTGTTCAATTGTGTCTGCACCTTAAGGGACCTTGTTTTATTCATAAGTTTCATGGAAAAGGTTATTTCTGAATGAAAAAAAGTTATTTCTCACTTTCCAATGCATTTTCCTATGAAAGTATGTAATTCAAAAAAGCTTTTTATTTCACACTTTTAGTGTTAGGCTTTATTCGGACGTCTGTTGTTGAAAATAGCCTTTTCAATTTTCTGCTCACAAGTAAAATCATATTTATTAAATTTCAACAAGCGATTAGATCAATACTTCATCATGCCAGAATAAAAATATAAGATATTTCACTTGTTCGAATTTATTGCGTAAAGCACCGATGCCGCTGCTGATGACTTGGATGGTCAGTACGTCGCTACGTCCTTGCATTTAATATTATACACACTATCTTCACGATAAGGAAACCCAGAAAAACCTTATTAGATCATAAACCAAAATAATACAATTACAATCATAATATTACATCTAGATACTATTTATTATATATTAATCAATCTTCCAATCCCATTTCCGCTCTCAACTCCATCAGGAACTTGATCTTTGGTAGCGGCTTGGTCAGCATATCTGCAATTTGCTCACCTGTTGAAATATGTTCAAGAATTATCGTCTTTTTCGCACACTTTTCCCGAGAGAAATGATATTTGATGTCAATATGTTTGGATCTTTTGTGACTTGTTGGATTATTAGCTATGCTAATACATCCATTGTTATCTTCAAGATAGGCTCTTCAGTTTCTAGGTTAATACCTGCTGCTAAAATTTTCCACCACATTGCCTCTTTGACAGCTTCATACAGCGCCATATATTCAGCCTCTGTAGATGAACCTGCCACAGATGCCTGCCTTTTTGTGTTCCAACATATTGTACATCTATCATATAACTTAAATGAATAACCCGTTGTACTTTTTCTTTTAGAATGTAGATCATGATTTTTACTATCATTTCCTCCCCAATCAGAGTCAACATACCCTGTAAATATATTATTATATGTTCCCTGTACATATTTTAATTTTAAATTTATGGTACCTCGTAAATATCTAAGTAGTCGTTTTAAACATTGCCAAAGCTCTTGGTTATTTTTATTCATATATCTGCTTAATATACCTACTAATAGTTAGAGTTAGATCGGGTCTTGTACATACCATTAAATACATTAGACACCAGATGAGACTCCGACACGGAGCATCGAACTTCTCATGAGATTCTATAACTTATAATCCAAATTAACACAATAATAATCCTTCACCTCGTTAGATAAATACTCTTCACCATTATCTGAATATAAATTTACTATTTTTAAATTAAACCTGGATTCACTCTTTGCTACATAATCTTTAAACATTGCAAAAACATCAGATTTATTTTTAATTAAATAAGTTAAACAATAATGAGTGAATTCATCAACAAACAATACAAAATAATTTTTATTATTCATCGAAGAAGGCGTAATGGGACCACATGCATCTGAATGTATATTGAATAATGGTCTTTCTATGTAATATTTATTTTAAAATGTATTAAATGATAGTCGAGCTTGTTTACCGTTGATGCAAGCTTCACATAAATCATTATCAGGTATTACTTTGCTTAATTTTTCTACTAATTGCTTATTTCTTATTTTATTAAACTTATCTTTTCCGATAGGGCCTAGTCGCTGATGCCATAATTTATAATCGGAATGAGAAGTGTTATTTGATTAATTGATAAAGCTTTTACGTAGAAAAGAAATTTTATTTTCTTCATTTGCTAATTGAAAGTTTCCAACCATAAATGCAAATCCGTCTTCGTTTTTTGTGGCAACTTGGATGGTCTGAATGGTCCTAGGTCTTTCTGCATTTGGTTGTGGCTTTAAAGTTCTCAGGTAGTGACAGCACTTATTCTTATAATGTCCTCTCCTACCACAATGATTACACTTAATATGCTTTTTATTATTTGCATTATTCTGCTTAGGCTTGACGATTCTGTGATGATTTTTCGACAATTTTCTAAAGTCTTTGAAATGTCGTTTCACTTCCTTATTTCTTTGCTCCACATGGAGAACCTTTTTACTTGGGTCAAGATTTTCATTTACAAGTTGAATTTCATGATCTAATAACTTTGTTTTTACAAAACTTAACGTCATATTGTCTTCCGATAAAGTCTCGATAACTGTTATAATACCATTGTAAGAAGTTGGTAAAGTCAGTAATAGTTGGGCCACTTTATCAACTTCTGAGATAGTTGCTCCGGCTGATGCTAACTCTGATATTAACGAATCAAACTGCATAAAATGCTTATATAAATCTGTATCACCTTCTAGTTTTAAACTAAATAATTTCTTCCGAGCTCCGTGCTGATTCGCTACGCTTTTCCGTTCGAAGATATTGTCTAATGAGGCAAAAATTTGTTTTGTCGATGATTCTGGTTTCACATAACTCAAATACGAATCAGACAATACTCAATTAAAACATTTTTCGCAGTTAAATCCGGTTTCTTCCACTTGCTGTCAGGATTCGTTGGTTCCGGTTTATCGATTGCATAAATCTAAACTTCCATATATTATAATTTTCACCGTTAAAAGGTTGAATGTTTCTTTTTGATTTTAAATTTTCCATATTGTCTATTAAATAATAGTTGATTTTTAATAATTGGAAATAGTTTATTACTTTCACTGAGAAACACTTTTAGTTTGCACTCACTAATTTTTTTTAATTGCACTTCAAAATTTAATTTTCTTTCTTTCACGGAAATTTGAGTTTCAACAATTTTAATTAAGAACGTAACCTGGGCCCATAACCTGTTGGGATTATGGATTGGGTAACGGTCTATTTATTAAATAATTGGAGAATTTATTTTTAGAATATTGTTTTATTTTAAAACTAGAGTTTCGGAAGTATGTCTTTACTATTTCGAGGATCTGAGAGAACTACCTACTAACGACTATATTACTGTGGTTGTACTTTTAACATCTTTATAATATCTAATTCTTTAGGTCTCTACCGTCTATATTATGCTATATTATACCTAGTCTTTATGACTCTTGTATGTTTGTGTTTAAAATAATAATAATTGCTGGATTGTGAATTTTTGTAATAATTTTATTAGATGACTGACAAGTGCTCAATCATGTCGAACTCCAGTTACAGAAGGGAGATCTCAAAACCCTGACAACGCGATACTGTCATTGTAAACATTCTATAAAAGTTAACAGAAACTGGATATATAACATCTCCTTTCTTTACATGAATTATAAAATACATTTCAATAATAGTCAAACGAATATAAACAACTAATCTTAATATCTAATATAGTCTCTCAAGTAGGTAGGTGTTTTTATTTGTCGGCGAATTCGTACGTTGGAAGGGTTCTCACGAATTTCACTTTCCCCGTTGATGCTACTCGAAACCCGAGTTGCTTCGGTTATAAAATTTTCGTTACTCGACCTATTATTTATAATGTTAGGAGGTTCCTGTGAAGATTCTGCCGATTGATTATAGGTTAAATAACTATCTAAGAGTTCATTGAACATAGACGTTGTCTCAAAATTGTCTATATCGAATTTTCTCAGAAACTTCCTATTCCTGACTAAAACGTTGTGATTATCACGTTTTCTGACCAAATAGGATCTTGGTCTGTATTTGTCTATTTGTACAACCAGACCAGGTTCCCAAATGTCAGAAATTTGTATCATGACTTTATCTCCCTCTTTTAGAGGAGGTAAATCTTTTGCAGATTTATCAAAGTAAAACTTTTGTTTAGCACTATTTTTAATAATTTTTTCTTCCATGTTTTTGATTGAATACCTAGGTTTCAAGGTTTCAAGGTTTCTGTAGTTGGTAATATTCCATTAATTTTTCTGCCAAACAAAAGTTCTGCTGGAGAAGGTACATCATAATTATTTGGTGTATTACGTAGTTCCATTAGAGTCATGTACAATATGTACATATCTTTCTCATCTTTTAGAGCCTTTTTTAAAGTATTTTTAATTGTTTGCACATGTCTCTCTATGAAACCATTTGATTGCGGATATCTAGGTGAGCTAGTTTTATGTTGTACCTTCCATTCTTTTAAGAAATTTTCAAATTTTATATTTACAAATTGTGGACCATTGTCTGTATACACTATTTCAGGTCTCCCATGCCTTGCAAAAATTGACTTCACATGATGAACTAAAAATTCATATGTTGTATTTGTATTTAAACAACAAACTTCTGGAAATTTTGAGAATATATCTACTAAAAGTAAGTATTGTTTGTCATTGAATTGAAATAAATCGGCGGCTACATGCTGTCATGGGCGGTTAGTAAATATCTTTATTTACCAATGTTTTTTTTTGTTGAGAGTTCTGGTATGTCAAACAAGTGGAGCAATTTTTCTCCAAGTCCCGAATTTCCTTATTTATAAAAGGCCAATACACATGTTCACGTGCTCTGAGAATGGACTTATCAATACCTAAGTGGTTAAAATGTACTTTTTCAAGAATATCTTTGCGCATAACTTCTGGAATGACCAAAGCTTCCCCTTTACAAACCACACCTCTCACAAAACTAAGCTGGTCCCTGACTTTCCAATAAGGTGGTATTAATTCTTTCACATCTTTTTTGCATTTTGGCCACCCATTTCTTATAATCTGTATCAACTGTTGCATTTCTAAATCTTCTGTTGTCTCTACTTGTAATTCATCAAATTTCTGTAGGCTCATACTACTATAATTAATTAAATCAGTGTGGGCTTCAATATTTTCCTCCAATATCCCGAAGCTCTTATCATCAAAACTGGCCCTTGATAATGCATCAGCAAAGTATAATTGAGCGCCAGGTTTATATTTTACAACAAAATCAAAATTTTGTAAATTAATCCTTAATCTTCGTAGTCTTAAAGGACACTGATTAAGTGGTTTTTGGAAAATGGATTCGAGTGGCTTATGGTCACTTTCTACTATGAATGGTTTCCCATATATAAATATTGATGGTAACGCTGACAATCAAACGCTATGGCAAGACATTCCTTCTCAATTTGTGAATAATTAGTTTGTGCTGAAGTCAATAA
>CAJUYG010000244.1:76766-148169 GCA_910591675.1 Galerucella calmariensis | reverse complement strand
AACAAAAGACTTTTAATTAGTTATCAAGATAAACAACGAACATAACACATTTCCTTTCAAATATTATGTAGGTCTCTATACCAGAATCCGTATATATTTTACTCTCAAATGTATATTGAAAGATTTGAAAGACAATATTATAGATTAAACTTAACATAAACCAAACAACAAACTAAGTATTTTAAAACACTCATACATTTTTTTTAATGAAGGTATCCTGCAGCTGCTTCTCTTTTTACTGTTTTAACCTTGTCAATGCAAAAAATACGCGTTATTCAAAGATTCAGTGGCCCTATTATTCTGGTGGCTAAAGAGTATATTTAATTGAATTTGTGATAAATAACCGCTATATTATCAATAAGTATCACAAAATTACTAAGATACTGGATAAAAACTGTGAATTGATTCATTTTGAAAATTCAAGTTTATTTTTTACTTAACTCTTCAAATTCATATCCCGAACATTTTTCGAAATAATTAACATTTAAAAATAAACCTTTGTGATAAAGAATCCTATCAATTTAAATATATATATTTTTTGATTACCCCTGTATAGCTTAAGATAGTTTTATGTTGAAGGTGTTGAGAGTTATTTACGTAATTAGTGGGATATGGACATTATTAACGCTCGCATGTGAAGTTTGCACGACGAGGCCGAGCCGTGTATTCACATAAGTGCGTAAAAAATTCCTATCCCGCGTGTTACGTACAAAATTTTATCTACAACTGTTCATTACTATCATCAACAGTATTCCACAAAATTTTATCCAAAAAAATATTTCAATGCAACGTATTGTTAATAATATTGACTAGATCATATTTTGATTTTGATAATTGGCGCGGAAGTGTGGGGTGAGAAAGCAGGGGTGAATGCGAGGTTTAGACCACTCCTGCGGGTGCAGAGAGGAATACTTCTGAGGGTGGTGCAGGCTACAGGACAGTGAGTGGACTGGCAGCAGCAGTGCTGTCACGGTCCTAGCCATTGGACTTGATGGCTAGAGCCAGACAGAAACGCTGGAGGGGTGCGAGCAGAGAGGAAGTACAGGAATGGATGGATGAGGAAATGGAGAAGAGGTGGGATGAGTATGAGGGCGCGCTAAAAGGAGCGATTGGGAGCAGGAGAAATTGGGTGGACCGGAAATTTGGAGAGGTGAACTACTTCTTGACGCAGGTGCTCACAGGGTATGGGTTGAGAGTGGGTTACCTCCACAAGATTGGGAAAAGAGAAACTGGAGTGTGCGAGAGATGTGAAGTGGAGGATGATGTGGGACATGTGTTTATATGTTGGAAGAATGAGGAAGTTTTGAAAAAGTTAGAGAATAAACTGGGAGAGGCGGTGTATTGGGAAAATACGGTGGAGATTATGTTGAGGGGCGAGGAGGAATGGATAGAGATAAGTGGCGTAGTAGAGAGCATGATTAGGGAAAGAGAAGGACTCGCTATTGCATGAGAGAGGTAGGAGTGATAGAAGGAAGACGATGAAGAAGAGTGTGTGAGGGACCGCCGCCCGTCTTCAAGTGTGCTAGGGTAGTGATTCCAAGGCGGGAGTAACGGCGAGTTTGAGGTGGGTTTGGTTGGTAGGCATCTCCGTGGAGATGAGTCCAACACTGTCTGGGTACTGGTTAAGGACCCAGTCGAGCATGAGTTTCCCATCTCGGCCCCCAAAAAAAAAAAAAAAAGATTATATTTTGTGACCGTAGCAACAAAGACACAAACAAAGCTGTGGAAATGAAATAAATTAGTTATGTCATCAAATTATGAAAGTAGGATGAACAAAAATCTATAAAAATGAGTTCAAGCGAAGACAATCTCCCCGGTAATATACGTCAACACATAATAGTGTCAAATCCGTTACATGACAGTTGTAGATAAAAAATCAGTTTTCACGCTGGTGTTTTTCCTTTCCTATGTTTGCTGCCCTCGGGCTCATGCAAACTCCGCATGAGTCTGGAAATGTCTTGCTCAAGTCATTATAGTATTGAATTAATTCAAATCCCGAGATACAACTCATAAAGGTGAATTTGTTGGAAAATAGGAAGCCATAGACTAAAAAATAATTTTATTTACAGTCAACATTTAACAACTACTAACAATTATGCATAAATCTCTACTTTGAAAAAAATAAAATTACTAAAAATGTTAGATACTATATATATATATATAAAAAAAATCAAAAAGGGTGGTCGAATCGATATTTGATTCATTCAGTTCGCATCCTGGGACAGCTGTTTCGACCTTTAGGTCTCATCAGCCAGGCTTTCGAACTGAATGAACCAAAAATCAACTCGACTCTCATGATCAAAGATCATAGCGATACACTTAGGGCATAAGTGTCGCCATCTAACTACAAAACTGCAAATGGGTGTGGAGAAGGTATCGGTATTTCAACCACTACGCAAGAGGTTCGTCTTGTTATACATAGCTTGGTCGACCATCTATCCGTATACAAAATAAAATCAAATGAACATTTTTTATAATACTTACAGCTTTTTTTTAACAAACCATGAAAATTCAAACCAAGTCTTAAATGTGGTTGTTCTTATATGAAAATAAGAAATATAAATTAAATACTTCCATTGGTGAAATGTTAGATTTGTTTATTCCGAAAAGCAAAACTTTGTTTCCGTTATTATTATGTTACATCGTTATCGGGTATGGATAAGCGCTTTCTTTAATCTAAATAAATCAGAATTATTTGGAGATTGCCGAAAACCATTCTTGGGCATAACATAATAGTAGTTTGTGCAACTAGTGTGGATATGATGGCCATATCGCACGAGGACGAAGTTTGAGCACGACGCTGTAGGCGGAGTGCTCAATCGTTTGAGTGCGATATGGACAATCCACACGAGTCGAACAGTATATTTTTTCTACGACCCATTCAAGAAAAAATCTGGAAAATAAACATTTGAATAAACTGTAAAATAAATAAAATACTATTGTACTATTATGAATAAAATTTTCAACAATTTTATTCATAATAGTACCATTTCAATTTTATGTTTTCACTAATTTTTTGTGATAAATGTACAATTCTTAAATGTACAATTTTTATAACATTACGGCTTCCCTTTTTAAATAAGCGATGCTGTTATAAATAGATGTTGCCCGTCGGACTCCCGCACGAAGGGTACAGTATCTTTATTTATAAGAATGAATATTCTGCTAAATATTTCAAGCGTCTGCCTGTTGTAGTTATCAATATTGAGCAGAATAATTATTTTAAAATAAAATTAACAATTGAAAAAAAATGTTTTCATTCGGAATCGAACCCGGGTCTACCGCATGAGAGTCTAGTGTGTTGACCACTCAGCTACCGAGACTTATTATAGGCGATCCTCAGAAGTAGTACATAGTGTCATAAGAACTAACGTCAATCGGTAGGCCCTTAAATACCCATTTTATTCTGTTTTTAGTATTTGTTATTAATTTATAAAGTTTATTTCATTCAAGTTTATTTTTATAAACAAATATTCTTGATCCAGTGCTTCTGGACGAGACTTCTTTTGACAAGTTATTTTGACGTTTCTTTAAATTGAAAAAAAGATGAGTGACGAGTACTAAACGCGAATGCTGATTGGTGGTTTTCATATACGTTCTAGGATGTATATGAAATCATATACGTTCAGTTAACCGATATGGCCTACATTTCCATTCTCTAAACTGTGCAGGAAATGGATAATATACATGTGGGTGTAGAAAAATATATTAATTCAATTGAAACCCTTTTTTCAAACTACCACTGCGACTATTTCAGGTGGTCGTTTCAAAAACTTGAATACCATTTTCCAGCAATTTTCTTTCACCCATTTGTATCAAAAATATGTCCAGCTGTGCTCTGGGTACTTTTATTTTGAAACAATTATTTATTCTGTTACCATTTCACAAGAAATCACTGTATCAACTCAAGTTCGCCGCATATTGAAATTTTTCCAATTATTTATTGAAAAGAAATTATTCCTCATAAAAGGACCTGCTCAATCTGAATATCTTTAGTACTACATACATACTACAGAGATTTTTTAGACAGCTATTATTTTGGGGTTACTAGAAAGGGAAAGTATAAAAAGTGCTTTTTGAAAATAATTATTACGAAAACCTTCCAAACTATATTAAGTTTATATCTACTCAATTACAGTTTCCTGTAAAATTGTACTACTAATAAATATCGCAGATGACAGAAACGCCCGAAAAACATTGAATTACACAATACACTTCGAAGTTCGAAGGGGCTGGTCTTTAGAGGATTTAACCCACAGAGTAGGGGAAGTTGGGGCAAAGTGGCCCCTCGGGGCAAAGTGATTTTATATGATATTTCCAACATGGTTACGACATCTATAGGTGTCTTCGCGTATATCATTCCTCTTACGTATGTACAGCTAACTTAATCTGCATTTAACCACGGTCGAGACTGCACCCAATTTTTTAGTGAAGTGAAAAGTTTTGAACCACGTGCTTGTAATATTCATTGGTAAGTAAAGTAGCAGTTTAGCTGAAAATACAAATTGTTTGTACGGTATCATATAAGGTTAGGATGACATTTTATATATATCTGAGACGTACATATAAAGCAATCAAACAAAACAAGCTAATTTTTTTATTACTTTCAAAATACTGCTTCCATACGTATTGGGGCAAAGTGGATTTCATATTATGGGGCAAAGTGGTCCACTTGGCCCCTATAGAAAAATTAAGTTGAATTTTTTTTTTCAGAATAAATTTCCATAATGGTGCGTAAATATATACGTGAAACTCAGCATCAATCTTGGTCGGAAGACAGTATGATAGCAGCTATACAGGATGTCAGAAATAATATACTTAGTGCAAAAAAAGCAGGTAGTCAGTACCAAGTCCCTTTTAGTATTGAATGGACTATAGGAGACGGGGATCTAACTCTAGATGGCCCTGGTTGTGGGGACTGATTTATTTCATTAAATCTATAGTGTTTTCTTTTATCTGGTAATTACTTTCCACTTTGCCCCGATATACGTATCCTCTTTGCCCCATATATGGGGCAAAGCGGATATTTTGCATTAACTCACTTTTTCCTCTATCAATTCATAGTTCTGGTCTAGAATCCACTGGATATGTCGGGAAACAACAGCTAAACCATGGAAGAAGAGACTTCAGTCATCCAAAATACTCTCTCAGTTACTGAAAAAATATTTATAGGAAGGCTTTGTTAAGGTGACCACTTTGCCCCAACTTCCCCTACAACTAGCGTCTAGCCGTTCAGGTAACATCGATCACGAAGATGAACGAAAGTTAGTAGTTGAGGTGCGCATGCGTTCAATTTTAACCTTCTATTTTTTATGTTGAGTTGAAGTAATAAGTGAGAATAGAAGTTATTAAAACTAAGTACTTAACTACTTAAATGTATTAATCACGGTAAAATGAAATATAATTGCAAATAATGTGATAGTGGCTTTAGTACAATATCAAATTTACGAAGACATGTTAGGAAATGTCATGTTAAAAATCTGATGGATTTAACCCCTCTCCGTTATAGAAAAAACATTCAGTCTTCATCTTTCCCTTGTGATATTTGTATAAAAACATTTAACCAAAAAACAAGGCTTGTACCGTCACTTAAAAACGTATAGTATTCAAAATAAAAATAGAACAGAAACAAAAACAAGTAAAGGAAATGGGAAAACAAGTAATGGAAATAACCTGAATGCAAGAAGAAATTCAAAGAAATAACCACTCGTTACATAAAAGGAAATTAATTTATCATAGCTAGGATTTTGACTATTTAGTATTTAACCACAATTTCAATAAACTAAAAACAGAATAAAAGTAGATAAATATTTAGAAATATATAATAACAAATAATTACATTTGCAATAACAAAGTTTGTATTTAAATAAATAGGGACACACTCTTAGATGCACCACAGATTCAATCAGATTAAAGTGTAACTATGTATAAAAATATCAGAAAATAGAAATCTAAAAAAAACAAAAATCCAAATCCTAACCGGGTTTCGAACCTACGACATCTGGGTTGTAATATCATCGAATAGAAGGTTAAAGGCTACTTGGACGCATGCGCCCCTCAACTACTACTTTCGCTCATCTTCGTGATCGATGTTACCTGAACGGCTAGACGCTAGTCAGAGTACACCATCTAACAAGAGACGAAAGCTTTGTCGGTTCCTTTGAAGTCGGACTAACACGATATTGAGCGGAAATACGTCGAAGCATTGACACATAAACTACCTGATACACTGAGAAAAGTAACACTACACTAATAGTATATTCGACTGAACCGCTCTTGCACGGTGCAAATGCATATTTAGCTCTGCCCGGATTTCAGTAGGTATTCAAATAGTTCGAACTTAGTTCGAACCAATCCAAGAACGCTCGGTACGTAAATAATTCGAATCATTCTGAGGTTCTGTCAAAAGGATTATAACCTCAAAGTTTGTTTTATTTATTTTGAACATTTGAAGCATAGCGATGGAAGTAATATTTAAAGATTTTGTTTATGACTGCTGCTGGATAATAGGAAATCAATTGCTAATTACTCATCCATTTTTTAATAATCCGAGATTTTAACATAAAATCTAACCTCAATCTAAACTAGCACTGAGTAGCACCGTCAAAAAGTACAGGGCAAATAAATGCGAATTTAAAACCAGCACTATTGCCAGTCGAATACAAATTTTGCTCTACACCAGTGTTGTGCTTGACCAGTCGAATGGACGTTTTTTTGGCATTGTATCAGTGCAAGTCAGTCGAACATAACAACCCCGGAAAAACTCGAACTAAATGCGCATTAGTGCTACCAGTCGAATATGCCATAAGAAAAATAGTAGTGTTGATGAACATCCCTCCCAATTAGGCCTAAAGAATATTTTTTTTAACCACTAACCTTTTTAACACCATATTATCCATCTCATGTGTATAATGAGAAGTAGGTCATTTTCAACCTAATCTTAAAATAATACACGGTGATTTGAGGGGAATGTACGAAAGTGACGGCTTGACATTGACAGATAAACTAATTAATTCACGCATGTGCACACAAATTTGCGATCACGGAAACTATTTTCTTTCGCCTCTTGTTAGATGGTGTAATCTGTGATTTAACCAACCATTCTGATATTCAAGTAATTTGCAATACCTGTTCTTATGAGAAATAATTGTATTCGGTGAAACATATAATAAGAAAAGGATTCTCATATGCATCGAACTTGTGTGGACACACTGTACCTATATGTTGCTTGGAAAAATTTCCATGATAATTTTTTACTGGATATAGTAACCAATCAAATTACTTAATTCCAAGTCATGTGTAAAATTTCATCCAATCACCGCTGTATTACAGCGATAATACCCTACATGTGGTGTTTTCAGTTTGGTGTTTATGTTTTATTAAAAATTAATTGAACGTCAAACTGACAACTGGATTAAAAATGTCGGAAAGATTTGGTATTGCATCTAACGATTCAATTAATTTACCAATTATTGTACTTTTCACAACTGTAGTTTTATAAAAATGAATAATTTTTGATTAAAACTAATAAAGTTTGTATTGAAAAGTATTAAGCGTCAGATTGACAATCAATTTTTCGATATCTACAAAGTAAAAAATTATCTTATCGAATACTCCTCGGGTCTTGATAAATACTCAAAATTTTGTCGTAGAGAATGCTGAAAGCGCGTTGCTTGATAATAGCCCAAGGCCGCAGGCCGAGGGCTATTATCCTTGAGACAAAATTATCTCGGTATTATCAAGACCCTAGGGGTATTACTACTGAAAATACGACCCAGTTCTGAAATTACGAGCTGTTTACAAATGGCCAGCTTGGTGCAAAAACAGTAATAAGAACTAAAGCTACGACTAGAACGACTATTATCACGATGTATAGTCCCAATATGAACTTCCTGGTGGTTGAAAACTGTAACAAAAATAAATTATAAAATTAAAAAAAATTCCTTTCAGTGAACTTCTATGAAGTAGTTATATTGTGGTGAATATTCGTTCAATGTTAAATAGAAATATATTGTACCTTTGCATGAATGTTATTGAATTATATAATTGTTATGTTATTATTACAAAAATCCCAATTCCACTTTCTGGAAGTTTTTGGTTCTATATCTTTCATCCGAAACTATATACCTACCATTTGTGGAAATGAAATAACAATATTTTCATAAATAACATCAAACAATCCTTTAGAATTGCAGATATCAAAAATTAGCCTAGAATTTTGGTCCCAGGCGCAAGAATAAAAATATATTGTGAGTTGTTAAATTGCAAATAAAACCATTCGTCCAATAGTAACAATAAATTATAGAAGTGTATCAGAAAGAGTGCGGGAAGTGTCCGCTATGACTATGGAGTCTAAGCAAATAATATTTCGTAATAAAACATGTATTGCACGGTTTTTTTGGACAACATTTACCCAATCCTTGAGGTAGTTCTAGAAAAAATTAACGACACCTTACAGATTTTTCTATAAAATTATATTGAGAAGACGGTTGCACGACTTGGGTTCTGTATATGGTAAGTATGGTACAGATTCAGGATTTTGTAAATGGACCACGCGTGAGGGGCAGAAACAGTCTCGGAGCAGACACAAAGTGTTCTGAACATAATCAACAAGTGGATTTAACCGTTAACCCTCTTTAAACAATGATAGTGTTTGCCAAGAAGAAAGTACTACGAAGACTGCAGTCACTAGTTCTAGACATGTTGGAACTATCAATTGAACAAGCTACAAAATACTGGGAAATAACATTCCACCATTCCACATGGGATCAACAGATACAAAAAACTAAAAAGAGCAATAGCCTTCATAGCCTAGTCAAAGTACACAAAATATCCGTAAAATGCCGCAAAAAATACAAAAAACTTGAAAATTCAAAATTGAGTATTTGAAAGGATTGTGATTAACATGAGAAAAACTTTACGATGCTAGGCATGCAATTTTCTGGAAAATCGTTAAGTGAATTTTTGTTTCATTGCTTTTCACTCTAATTGTTTAAATAATAAAATTACAGGATAATGTTCAATTCAAAAGTTGTAGCAAATACATTTATCTACAAAATTTGCCTGAACATTTTTTTGTATCTGCATTATTTTTCAAAAATTTTCAATACATCCCTAGTAGTATTTTTGAACATCAATTTTCATTTTCAAAAATATTCGAATAAAATGTGTTCCAAATTGGGGTATCTACAAATACATTGTGAAAAAATCTTTTCAATGTATTATCATTAATTTTCCACGTAAAGAACGATCTTTTTTGTTTATTTACAGCATCGGTCGTCAGGACGGTAGGTTGTGTTTACTGGTTTCTAAGTCTAACACGTTGGTATGTGATTTACTTACCGTTCAGACGTCGATAAGTAAATTACTTACCGAACGTCTTTCCCTACATACATTTGAGTGGTCCTAAATTAGTATATTAAGTATTGAGAACTGTAAGGGTTGTTTACCGGTCGACAGCAATGTTTGCTGGAAACCGGTATTACCCTCAACGTTCGAGATGCTTATACCATTTTTTGCGTGATCTTACCTATTGAAATAAATTTCGAATAAAATAATTTAAATTCCTCCGAAATGAACGAAATCTCGGAAGTGACATTTATACTTCTCGATAAGTTTAAAATATAATTTGCATTTTGGTGAAATTGTTTTCATGCTATTTATTACTTTTTTTATTGTTCTGTTCGGTTCTGTTCATTAAAGAAATGTAGATCTTCTTATTTTTTTTGTTCCTTTTTTGTTATGAATGAAGTAATATATTATTTAGGACCACTTAACGGTATGTAGGGCTGAGACGTCGGTAAGTAATTTACTTACCAACGTCTGAACGGTAAGTGATTCACTTACCGACGTGTTAGGCTTAGAAACCAGGAGCGCGATTCTGTACGCGGCATCGACAGTCGTCGGTATCGGTATGTTAACAACAGCCATCGGTTGCGCGGACGACGGGACTAATATAATGCTATTCTGTATAACACGGTTTTCGACGCTCGGAATTGCAACCAAAAATTATCGGCATAGAAGTGACGTCACTCGATTCGGTACATGTGGCCAATGAGCGATGAGGGAAACTGTCAAATTTGTAAACAAACAAAAGTGCACGTTGATGATTAGAGGCTATATTTTGGTTTCGTTGGAAGGTAGGGTCTTAAAATTAGATAATAGATAGTGATAGCACCGCACACTAACTACCGACAAGTAAATTCACTTGCGTCGGAACGTTTGAAAATTTTGGTACATCTTTTCTCTGGCGCCTTACACGTCTGTTATCATAATACTCAACACTTTCTCAATTTAAACTAGGCAGAACTCGCCAGACGATAGGAGGGGTAAGGAAATTTTCGGTAACCCATAAATCGATGAAGTGAATTTACTTGTCGGTGGTTAGTGTACGGTGGTGATAGTGACATATATTTTATCTGTTAGCATGAACGATACAATTCATGTTTATATTAACATTAACAACCTCAAAAACTCGAAATTTAGAGTCAACTAGCATTGAATTGATCTGGCGTTAATATATACCTCTTTTTTTTCAAATCTCAAAGATAGGATTAGTAGAGATAAACATTATTTCAAAGGAGTTTCTTGTTTTATCAAAACTCAGCGTTATAATATCGCTCATAGGGATCATTTAATTTAGTACCTACATGGAGAGTCATTCAAATTTTGCTGCAGGAAAATTTTGTGGAAAAGATGGGAAGGACTTATAAAACACTAGATCAGACACTATGCACAATATAGTTATTCTACAAATATTAAAAAGTCACTTAAATAATCCGCAATTCCAACCAAACATCAACAAATAATAAAAATTTTCTTTCAACGAAAACCGATAACGGTTACCGTGGGGCTCATTAGATCACGGTAGACATACCGATTCTCATCGACTCAAATTCGCGATATCGGTCGGTGAGAAGGTATACAGAATACCACACATGCGACTTACCGAAGGCTGTCAATAACTGATTCTTACCAATACCGATTTCTTTCCGGAACGAGTTACAGAATAGCGCTCCAGTAAACACAACCTACCGTCCTGACAACCGATGCTGTAAATAAACAAAAAATATCGATCGCGTAATAAATATATCACTCCATTCATTACACGAAAGGAACAAAAAAAATAAGAATATTCATATATTTTTTATTAACAGAACCGAACAGAACAATATAAAAAGTAATAAATAGCATAAAAACAATTTCACCAAAAGGCAAATTATATTTTAAACTGATCGAGAAGTATAAATGTCACTTTTGACATTTCGTTCATTTAAGAGAAATTCAAATTATTTTATTAGAAATTTATTTCAATACGATCACGCAAAAAATGGTATAAGCATCTCGAACGATAAGGGTAATACCGGTCTCCAGCAAAATTGGAGGCTTTGCTACGCTCAGCCTCCAAACATTGCTGTCGACCGGTAAACAACCCTTACCATTCTCAATACTTAATATACTATATTATTAATGTTGTTGTTGTTATTACGCGGCGACGCGTATAAGCCGCTCTCTCACCTGCTTTTTCACCTTTATTTGTGCTCCTTTTCTTTCTTACCTGAGCCATAGGTGTGTTCTTTTGTATCGCGATCACTTCTTAATAGATTCATTATGAAGTTCACAAATTTTCAGATATTATCATAAACACTATAAAGAGTTGTAGAAGGTTCGCTGAAAGACGTCTGATTTGAGAATTTATTGTAAATAATTGTCTATTGCTCAAAAAAATTGATATTTATGAAAAAACTGTATAGTGGTTTCGGAAGTAGACACTTCGAAGTGTCTAGCGGTAAAGTTCCATTAAATTATATCAATTTCGAAAAAAAATATAATTGAATGAAGTATAAAAAAAAAACAAGTAAATTTAGGCATGCAAAAAACAGACTTTTAAGAAGCATTTGTTTGAAATTCGTAATATTGATGGCTTTGATTCTATAATGATTATGTTTCATGCTCATTTGCGATGCTAAATCTAGGAGGAATTATCGCTGGGATAAGTAGGAATTATAATTGTTTTTTGACTTTTTAGCTCTAGTTTTTTATAAATAAACGGATTTTACAGTTAGAAAACTCACTTTTTCAAATTTGAAAGTATTCCTATCTCTACATTTTACATGTGTTTATTCATTTTTTCAGAATGTTTCAAGCCCAAAATTATTAACTTTCAAGTCGAGCTCCCGGGCCGTTAGCGCGTAACTACGAATTGACAAGCACTGAAATTAATTTTATCTCTTAAACTATTCAATTTACAGATAAACTTTTCAGTTAAAATTTGTGGATAAATGTATCAGCTACAATTTTTTAATCAAACATGTTTCTCTCTGTAATTTCATCATTTGAACAATTAGAGTGAAAAAACAAAACAAAAAACTATTTCAACTATTTTTCTCAAGTTGAACTCCTTCAAATACAACAAAATGTGTGTGAAAAAACTGAAAGCTACAACCAGAAGTGATAATATTTGCTATACAGGCAACATACGATTTCGATAAAAATTGGCATACATGGAGAGGAGGGTATGACGAATTTATGGGAAATATTTTGACATACATGTCACTTTCGGTTATACGACAACTTTGTTATATTTGAAAATTTTTATCTAATTCCGCTATCAAATGTGACATTTTAAGTCACTCCTTGACGTTAGGTAACGTCACATTTTTCATAACCAGTTATGAAAAGTAGTTATGTAAAAACCTTGCGTAACTGTTTATGTTTCAACAAGGAGATACCATATGAGTTTCAAAGAATAATTTATTAATTAGGTACTGTCTAAACTGACAATTATTTCATTATTTAAACCGACAATTACCCCATTATTTTAATTCAATAGTATTTTAAGATTTATAAACATTGAAAACAACATTATTCAGGACACAGTTATTTAAAGTAAGTCAATTTTCTGGGTGAATACATCATAGTAACAATACTTCTAACGCCATTTGAATCCACTTCAATATTATCATTGTAATTGAAGATTTTATTAAATATTTCTCAAGCTTGTTGCTTGTAGGCAACAAGCTTTCGTAATCTGTCATAAGATTTTTTCGAACAATTATCAATGTCCTTGGGCTATTACTACTGATAATGTTTTACTAAATATAGTAACCAATCAAATCACTTAATTTTAAGTCATGTGTCAAATTTCATCCAATCACCTCTGAATTACAGCGATAATACCCTACATGTGGTGTTTTCAGTTTGGTGTTTTTTTATTGAAAATTAATCAAACGTCAAACTGACAACTGGTTTAAAAATGTCGCGAATATTTGGTAAAGCATCTAACGATTCAATTAATTTACCAATTGTACTTTTCACAAATGTAGTTTTAAATAAAAATGATTACCTAATATTTGTTTAAATTAAAACTAATAAATTTTGTATTGAAATTATTAAACGTCAGATTGACAATCAATTTTTTGATATCTACAAAGTAAAAAATTATCTTATCGAATACTCCTCGGGCCTTGATAAATACCTACTCAAAATTTTGTCATAGATCCTTCAAGCGTGTTGCTTGAGGATAATATAGAGATAATTATCAAGCAACACGCTTTCAGCATTCTGTAATTATATATTCTTGATCTTAGACGTTTCCGCAACATTTCTACGCAAACCCTATTAAAATTACTCCAGTTTTTCAAAATTGCAGTATTTAATATATATATTTCCTTGTAAATTCAAGATTCCGAAAATTTACAAAATAATGAAAAATGCCTTATTTCGTAATTAGGAAGAATTTATTATCCGTAAATTTTATCTATGAAACAGACCTCCTAAATAACAGTTTCTATACTTCGAAAAATTGTTTCAATGCCACCTCATTATATAATATATTTTTCATGACTTGGTTTTTTATCAAAATATAATATTTATATTATTTATTGTATATGAGATATTTGCTAAAAATGATTATGTGCTATTACAAAAAAAAATGCCATCCTAAAGCCGACACTTTTCTCTTCAAAACACCGTATTACAATTATTTATATCTGCATTATAACTGTACAATAGTTTATAATGTACTCCGCCGCGCTTCAGAAAATAGAGTTGCGCGGATGCGGAACACATACTTAGTTTACCGAATTTTTTCCGGTCAAACCATTGATCGGACGGAAGAAACGCAAGATATCTTCTTTGCTACAACACACCCCCTCTACACGGTGGTATTTTTTATTTCTCTCTACCTTGAAAAAATAATCGGGTAAATTTGGGTTGTTTAATGAGAAACTGTTTCCTATCAATTTGACGAGAATAACTGTCAACTATTAAAAACACGACACCAAAGGTGGAGTGTTTTTAGGTTTTTAGATTATTTTTTCAACTTGTCAAAATCTGACATTTCGGTGGTTTTAACAAATAGCAATACATTATTCTAGCCAATCATTCGGTATTATACTGATAATTCTGCTTCCTCATCGATAATACCTTGTTTACATTGAAACGTCAAAATTTTACTTTGACTTTGTCATTATTGACAACTAAAAGTGCTTCGAAGTTTATTGAAAAATGAACTCAAACCGATTCAGTGTGATCACCCAAGAGAATATTGAACATTCAGGTAATACAAAATTTTAAATTGTCCAAGAAAAATAATCTTTCCAAATACAACTCGCTCTTCAAATTTTATCACATAATTTTTTATTTTCATCGCTCAAGCTTGTTTATTTGAGGCAAAAACATTCAAACAAACCGAATTTAGATAAAATCCCTCGTCCTAACGGACTCGTGATTTTATCAATCGGTTTGTTTTCATATTTTTGCCAAATAAACAAGTTTTCGTGGAAAAAAATTATCGATAAAATTTGAAGCACTCGTGGTATTACCTTTGATAAAATACAAACCACTTGTGCAATTATAAGTGAACATTATAGTCAGACTCACAATCAATTTTTTGATGTCTACTGAGTAGAAAATTATCTAATCGAATACTTCTTGGGTTTGTTATGATTACTCAAAATTTTGAGCGTGTTGCTCAAGGATAAAAGCCCTCGGCCTGCGGCCTTGTGCTATTATCAAGCAGCACGCTTTCAGCATTCTTTATGACAAAATTATCTCGGTATTATCAAGACCCTAGGGGTATTACTACTGAATATAACACTCTGTATACAGTATGCATGGAATGCATGGAATAAATTCATTATTTACAAAATAAATGACTTTTGAGAAAATCCAAAAACCGGGGAATTTAAATTTCCGAATCGTCATTACATGAATTAGATGTAACGAACATTGCATGCCAGTATCAACTTGGTGACCTAATCGGCAATTTTTTTAAATGCAACTATGTGTCTCAAGACACCTCATTGGAAATGTCTTCGTATATTCTTTAAAACGATGTCATTATTTCGTAATTTTTTTAATGTATATTTATTCTTCATAGTATCATTCTCATTGAATGTATTGAATGTGATTTTGTTTCAGATTATAAAAAATAAGTTGATGAACCCACCCCACTATGGCAGAGGACCTCCACAAGAAACAACAATTCCATCTACAATCAAAAAGTGTGTAAGAAATATAGGAGTGCATTGAGCCATTCTCAGTTGTTGATAATTGTATGGTAGTAATATAAAGCTTATATTTTATAAAATTATATTTGTTAATAAGAAAATTGCTAACAAATACTAGTATGATTATAGAACCAACTATGGAGGCCCCCCCTCAAGAACCGCCAATAAAAGACAAAAGGTAACAATTTTAAAACGTAAATAGTTTCGAGAAAGAAGTGTGAAGGTTTACAGTACTAAGTGTTAGAGCTGATTGACAATGTTTGTAAATAAACAATACATTATTGATGATACACATAATCTCCCCAAGATTCACTAAATTATCCTTGCTAAATTATCATTTGTTCATAGTATGCAAGTTTGGAAATGAAACATTTCTATGCTTTATTACTGTTTATTTTATCTCTTTGCTTCTTACATTATTTTAATTATTCTTGTAATACACAGTATTCGTATTTTTATGTTTTTCAATAGAAAAGGTGGAAGAGTCACTATTTCTCTATTTGTTCTTTGAAACATACATTTACAACTCTGTCATAGGCATAATTAAAATGTTTATTTACAGCCATATATTATGTAATCCTGTCATTACTAACGTCATCGGAGGTTAGAAAGTGTCATATTGAACACCTCTATTTCCCCCCCTGACTCCCGCCCTCTAAAATATTGTGATCGTTAATATTATCTAATTCAGATGAATATTTTTCATATTTAAAAATATAACACATTGATAAATATCATAATACCTATTTCTGGAGGGGTACAATCCATCAATGCTTCATCGGAGGACATTTTTATAAATTTATTATTCGCGAACTTAATATCCATCCGACTTTATCTGACATTTATTTATATTGGTGACAGTAGTTGTCAAATGTAATATCTTAGGTCTGTTAGGAGCGAAACAGTTTTAATAATTTTGATCGGGATATAATGGTTGTAAATAAAATAGTATACAAACCTCGGTAGAAACTTTCATTCCTGTCTCGAGATAATAGCTAACCTCGATGCTTAGCCAATCTCTCGACAGTAATGAAACTCTTTCCACCTTGGTGTGTAATATATTATTTCACTACTTTACAGCTCATGCTAAGCCTTTACAAAATTATTCATACAATTCTTTCTGTTTGTCATTGAAATACATGAAAAAAAACTATTATTTCATTGTGTTTTGTTTTTGATAATTAATAAAAATATATAGACTGGTTGATTAATGTTTGATTTTTCCCTCTCCAGACATTATATGATCAATTTTTTGACATTTCACTCAATGTACCTTGACGGATTGATTGTTATTATTGTAATATTAATCAAATGTTTAGTTACTTTGAATGAAATCTTATCAAAAAATGGATCATAAATACCATTTTGCAATGAAAGTAAAATTACAGTAATTTTGAATACGCCGCCAAAATCTGTAGAATCACAGGTATCTTCTTTTTCGGTTGTTAGCGAACATCACAACCGTTTCAAAGGTGCTGTAGTCCTCAAGGTAGCGCCACCCGTACAATTAATTCGCTACATGAAGCGCCACTGTTCAGTTTCCCATTTATTTTTGTATATTATCTCTGTTAGTACCTGCTCCCTCACTTGTGATTCGACAGGTATTTAATTGAATTGAGTCTGGATTGTACGGCCGTTTGCAGCGATTTTATATGCGCCTTACATTTCAGTTATGAATCAAGATTAATTCTTACATATCTTATGGTTTTACTATTTCTTGATTGTTTATTTTCAGGGATACTCTAGCTGCATTTTTTTCTTTTCTCAAAAATTTAAGATTTTGTTCTCCCGGTGGAGAATTGTAGTCCAGTTTGTTTCAGCCATTTTTCTAATTCAAAGATTGATTTTTAGAGTAATTCAGCAGCTGAGTTCAGATTATTGCTTTGAGGAAAGTGTATAAGGTCATCTGCATACAGGAGTGCTTTAAATGATGGGCATATCTAATTAGGTATGTCATTAATAGCAATCAAGAATAAAGTAGCGCTCAGATAGTACATTATTTGCTCTCACTTGGAAGAATCTTCTAGGCCAATAGTATATTATACACCAGGGTGGTGGAGACTATTATTATTGACCGAGCATCAAGATTATTTCGTGAGAGGCTTTGCCCCGAGCGGAAAAACGTGCGAGGTTAATAAATGTCTTCAACACCATGGTGTATATACAATTTTTTCCTCTACTAGCCTAATTCAAAACAAAAATTAAAAATAATTCACAAACGCACCACGAGAAGCGTTTACCCCGTCGTCTGACTGACAAGTACACTGTCAGTTTTCGATATATTATGAGCGTAGGTACTCGTTATGTCATCAGTTATTTTTGGTTTAGCGCGAATTTCAAACTAACGGCATTTTTATTCAAATAATTTTATCTTCATATGTAATTTCAAGCAGCAAATATGTTAAAGACAATCTCCTGGGTATACAAAATTATGTTGCGCAAGTTTTTGTTGAACTACTATCACTGAATTCTCAAAATATTTGAATATGTCCTTTATTGACCTAGATTAATAATAGAAAGTAATTAACCACTAGCAGAGAAATTCAACTTCTCAGTTGGCTAGAAGAAGCCATAATTGTCGACTTCACAGCCGGCAGTGGAAAAAAGTTTTTAACAAAAGCCACAAAAATATTTCCCTGGATTCCCCGATAGAGTAAGGTGTTTATAATTTTTGGGATCCATGTTTGGTCGTTAGCATTCCTGATTTAAAAATTACGGCAATCCCCATTTTTTTGTTATCGATGCCAGAGAATTCTTTTGTTTAGAACTTTTTCTATAAGTTTGCAGCTATTTCATGCTAGTGAATTCGGTCTATAGTAGTTAGGATCATTCTGGATCATGTTTGGTTAAAATATTAGGAGCATTATATATAGCTTTTCACCAAATGTCGGGTATAAATTTCAAGAAGGATTGTTTTGGCTGGTGTGGGAAGTTTGGATAGAAAAATTGGAGAAATATCTCCATTCCACCCTGTGGTTGATATTTCGAAATCCAACAAGTTAATAGCATTTCTTAAACAAAAAAGTGAAGGTTAAAATACCACAAAAAAAGAGAAGATCTGGTTACTTTTTTGTTGAAAGCTCCAGAGTCTTCAGACTTTGTCTCAGGAAACGCTTGAGTGCTCAGTATAAAATTTGAATATTTTGTGAAGTTATGAAACGAGATATTCGATGTTTTTATGGTGTGTTGCCTAACTAATCCTGTGTGCTGTCTTCACATGCCACCTGGGTAGTTAGGCAGCACACCATAGATGAAACTATTACATTTTTCACAGTAGAATTTGCGTTTACTTTTTACGTCAGAATTTTTCCCAATGTCCAACTATTTGTAAGATTTACCATATATGTACGTTTGTCGGGCCAAAACCATAATCTTTGGTGGTTGTAATAACTGGACTTTCAATATTGATATCCTATTTTTTCACATTGCTTTTATTTGTAAGTTATTATGTTACTGTTCACTGTTGATTGTTCATTTCCAAATGAGCCATTTCTATCACTGTACTATGCAAAATAATGACAATTAATCCTATTTAATTATAACAGGTGAATAAACAGCCTAGTAAAATGAAAGAATAAATAACACGCCCTACGGCTACGCCATAATAAGGCTGAAATAATTAATATTTTCAAATACATGTTGTATGTTATTATATCAAAAATGCTTAAGATTGGGTTCAGGGAAGTGAACATAAACTGCCCTTATTTCGGTCCTAAGATTTTGATGAGAATGAACAGTTGTTTGTTTGATAAAAAAGATATCTATTTAACATTTTTGGACTTGCTTTTATGGTATTGTAATTTTATTTGAAAGTTTACTTAGGGGATCATCATTTTTTAACGACCCGGTAACAAGGAAGAAGTTTTGACATGCCACCATTACCCAAATCTTCAACTAATCAACCTAATCAACCCCACCAAATATTTTTTATTTGGTATTGGGGATGCTCGCACAGAATTCTCAATATGAAGGTCAACCACCTTTGATTAAATCTCGATAAGTATAAAATAAGGAGTATTCTACACAAATGAAATTCAATGTAAAATCCGAAAAGTTGATAATATACAGGATGTTAAGTTCAAAATAACAAAGTTGTCATCACTTCGATATTTGAAAATTTGATCATTTACTCATAGCGTTTTCCATTGGCATGCACTTAGTTGGCACCAAGTTCGAGCGTACTCTACACCAGTGTACCGATATTTTGCACTGAGTGCAGGGTCAATGGAACACAGAAAAGTTGTCAGTTGTCATTCGTCAAATCAAGTTGGTTGTTTTGTGGTGGTTTTTGTTGTTTTGATTAAAAGCAGGTGCAGTTTTATGTATCCTTATCTAGTTGTTTTATTATTTAACATTAAAAATAATGAGAAATTTTTTATTAAAAGTACATTGAGAGATTATTCATTTCCTAAAACAACTTAATACTTCCAATCACTGGCTCAGTATTTGTGAAATACTCTACTTTTTACAATAATATCCAGTGAAAAATACATAATAAATAATCTACTGTTTTTCTTCCGAATTCGCAGCGTTCATCATTCGCCGCCATTTTGCACTCTTGCACTATACTCGAAACTACCTCCTGAGCAGGTGCCGAAAAAACTGCACTCAGTGCACATTCGCTTGCACTATTTTCCAATGGAATATGAAATACTGGTGCAGTGCAGCCAATGGAACACAAATTTTGCAGTCAGTTCAGATTCAGTGCACCCTAGTTTTGTCAATGGAAAACGCTATAAGTGTCATACATTCATTCATCCGTTTGGGTTGGGCTCAACAGCCCAGGCACTTGAACTGAATCTTTGTTATCTACCTACTTCCATTCCAGAAGCTTCATGTCTTCTATATAGGCCACACTTACTCAGTGTATTTAGAAACTTATCTGTCAACGTCAGTTCCTAAAGGTTATACATTTCAGTCATCAAAACATCAAAGATTTTGCGCCGTGTTTCAGAAGTTGGTGTATTCTTTGGTGTAACCGAAGTGACATATTTTGATTTTCGCTAATGGGAAAACAAACATCGAAGGGAGTGTAGGAAGTTGAAATAAGATTATCAGGTATTTGAAAACTCACCCTTGCGTCCAAATTTCTTTCATTATAAAGAGAGTTGCGACCAGATCCTCCAAGATCTTTCATGGGAAACGAAGATACTCTGCTGTCTGGTGACTTCTCGGATACACAGTATAAAAGCTGAAAAAAAAGTTTCTCAGTTTAGTTAACAATTTCGAGCTATTAAATTGTACAAAGAAGAAATTGAGGCAAAATAATTGATATTGTGACCATTTAATTTATAATCAGCAGATTTGTTGACCAGAATTTCCTATCGGTTAACAACTAGTAGGTTGAAGGAGTTTTCATCGCCGTTTTGGCTTATGTCTCGATCACATTACTTTCAAATATAATACCAATATTCTCAGGAAGCTATCGATAGAGGTCAGTTTGAACATTTATTGTAAATTCAACGACTTTCTTGTTATTTTTGTTAGGTTATTATGAGTATCAAACGTTACTTACTTACCTCTTTTGATTATTCATTCTTTTTTTTTCTTTCTTTTTTTAATTTTTTGGGAAATTGAACCACCATAATATTTTTAAATTCTTTATTTCAACGTTTCGGTAGCGTTCCAGCTACCGTTGTCAAGAAAAAATAAGTAGAAAGTAATTTGTATTCCTAACTGACACAACAGAAAAAATTTGACAACTAGACAATCAAAAAATTATTTTGAAGTTTAAGACTGCAAAATTTTGTTATCAAATTTTTATTAAGGTCCATTCATAGTAGATCATATCTGTGGTAAAATGTGAAATGAAATATTTCATTTTATGACATTCCAACGATATGATAGTCTACTAGAAATGGATCCAGTGAAGTGCACGTTCCAGGAACGGTTTTTATTGGGATAGCGCGTTTTTTTTTTCGCTTATATTGGAAATGTTGTTAATAAAACGCGTTTCTTGATAGTTCGATTATATTTGATAATGGGTTCAAGTTTGGGAATATTAGTAATTTGGATTTTGTATAATGATGCTAGAGTATTTTTGTGAGACAATAACCGTAACCTATTATTTTTTCAGCTAACTGTGTGATTTTAGTAATGTTTTATACACCAACAATCTTAAAGTAGGTACTCATGTATTTTGGTAATTCACCTAATGATGATCAATTATGGATCAGAGACTTGATTACTTTCCTATTTTTTTTTTGAGAATTATTTTTGTTTGAATATTTCCACTATCAAAACTAAAATATTTCACCTAATATTTGTTTCAAATCATGTTTGTATGGAAGTTTCATCAATAACTCACAAATTAATGCAATTAGGCATAGGGAATGCTTGAGAAATAATACAAGTTGAAAGAAAAAATAAGAAACCTGTCAATAAAAATGGCCATGTATATTTGAAAATATTTTCAAAGTATGGTCCTCTATAATGCTGAACTTTTAATAAAGTTTTTTCGTATATCTCACGACAAGTGAGTAATTGGACTCAATTACAATAATGCTGCACGCATAGATAGTGTGAGCTGGTCGTGAAACTGTCCGTTCGTTCGACGAAAATAGTCGAGGGTAAAGTTGTTTGATTCCATATCACAATAATTGAAATTGGAAACGCTATATTCAATGGAATAATTTGATGATAGGTACTTACCGATAATAACAAATGTGTAACAACATGTACTACGACATAGGCAACTAAAATGTAGTCGACCTCTTCTGGCAACTCTGCTTTTGTGAGTCTAACAGCGAAAAATAAGGTAACAACTGTAAATAAATATACTTTAGTGGAAGTAACAACATTTCAACAAGAAAACTCACTTCCAATGATGTGAGCTACATTTCCTGCTAACCAATGGGCCCAATTGAAGAGCGGTCTATAAGATGTTCCAGGATGTGGCCTGAAGTAAGCTCCTATCGGTTGGAAGAAACATATTATTGTCGTGACGGTACCTAATATAGCGTGAGGATTTTTTTCGACGGACCAAGCTTTTAATTCAACTACGATGATGACAAAAGCAGCGATGGTGAAAAGCCATGTGGAGACCATGAATATTCTATGCCACTAAAATTCAAAAAATGGGGATAAATACGCCATAATAATCTTACCACAAATGCAATAGCAGGAAACTTACTGCAAACCAAATATCCTTTCCAGTCAAGGTGCTTCCTACCCAAGTTTGTCGATAGTATCTTGCCAACAAAATACCCACTGAAGCTGTTCCTATCCATGCAATCAACATAAGTGATCCGTGAAGGTGAACTAGTAGTTTAGAAGCTGCTTTCACTTCAGATGTGTCAGACAACGCCCTTTTATCACCGCTAGGTAAAAATGCTAAATTATGGTAACCTACTGTATTCTCTGAAAAAAAAACAATAACATTTGGTTAACATCTAAAATTATTTTGATAACAAACAAAATTAAAAATCTTTTTAAGAACATGGTTCCTTCATATTATCCTTGAATCACTTGCTTGGGGTGATTTTGCAAGATCGAAGATGATCAATAGATGACAACATGTAGAACAAAGATGGAGTGATACAGACGAAGCCAACCAAGGAAGAAACTGGATCTGGAATGTACAGTGAGCGGATTGACTCACAAATAAAGGTTTCAGTAGAAATTAACACTTCCGTATCCCAAGCGATAATGTACCCAAACTGTTTCGCAATGCGCAAGTTGTGTGGCTGTCAGCCAGGCATCGCTATTGGACCAAAAGTGACATCAAAACTGGTATTGGAATAACTAGATCTCAACGCTCTTCACAAAACAACAAAACAGCTTTGATATGGGTTCCATGACACTATGGCATCGACGGCAATAATAAATCCCCAACTAATGCAAGGACAACTGCACAAAATGGGGTTGTATAACAGATATATTCTCTGCAGATAATGTAATGAATGGACAGAAAGGGCCAAACATATACTTTTAGAATGCTAGGCATTAAACTACATAAGACTGCTAATATTTGGACAGGCTAGCTCTCGAATAATATCACAGCGTGAAGAGCCTATACAGACCGTAGGGTGGGTCTTCTAAAACTTAACCAATATGACACAAAAAGCACCAGAAGTTGGGATCTACCTATTGATAGACAAAAAATGGAATCCCAATAAATTTTTAGAGGAAGACATCTTTTTCAACTGGAGTATTCAAATAGACACACAGCGAGGTCCATAAAGAGACCTTATTTGGCATCGTAGCACATCAACAATGACTTTTACCGAGTTGGTTAGAGTTAGTTTAAAATCTCATGTTAACTCAACAACTCAACTTCAAATGACGATGTTTCCAACTTTACTGCAATACATGCGGTTTTGCCGGGTGGCTTCACAATAACTCTACGACAAGAATTTCTAATAATTTTAATATCTCTAATAATTGAGTTATTCAATTTAAGCAATAATAAAATGAAATACATTAAGATCCATATTATGATTATTTCAAAATGGACTTTTAATATTTCGTTCTGTATAGGTTATCCGGACCTCTCAATTCTCACTTCAGCAACACAAACATAATTAAAAATGGTAACTTACGCTTCACCTCGGATCCTGCAGCAATAAGTACATGGTACAAATTACGTGTAAGATCAAAAGTTATTCCATTCACATCAGTCACTGCGTTTCTTCTCACTTTACAGTAAATGGTGTCATCGATAATACTAGAATTGAGTAGCTCTATTCCAAGTTGGGACTGAAACAAGAAAAAGTATATCAATCAAATAGCGGTGTTATCATGAATTGTACTCCACTTCTCTAACTTTTCCACCGCAGCGACGTAAAATTTTATTTCAGTACTACGGTAACCGGATGAATACGCGCGACTGGAACGTTATCTTTGCCGATAACATCTTAAATACAAAAATATTTCAATATTTCATTACCTGAATGTATCTTTTGGTGGGATGAGCAATGAAGTTATTTGGACTTGAAATAAATTAAGATAGTTTCAGGGTCTCAACTTCACCCGGAAATTTAAAATATTGAGATTTTACATAAATATGGACGGAGACGTTTCTGGCGTTCTGTTCATCACTACCGTTGATGCCTTGAAGTATCAAGGAACGGTGCAGAAGATCCTATATCACAAAATTTTCCTCAGAAATATAATAGGTGGATCATCTAAGTCTCACTAAGATTACTGGTATATTATACAGTTTGGTTTCAATTCAGTAGAATTGTTAAAACTAAAATCGTTGGTTCTATCTTGCAGATATACCAACCCCGTTTTACTTTGAAGTGTAGTTCAATGTCCTTCGTGGCCTATAGCCAGGGAAGTAGTCGTTGCTTCTTAGTGAATGGTCTTTGTTTTTTGATTTTCAAAGACTCTGTAAGGTGTTGCAATAGTGTTACTATTAATATTACCTTTGGCATCTATAGCATCCTCTACGAAAATGACAATTTATTTGCAGGAAAATGGTGAATGAAGTAAATAATTTCACGAAGCCATTAAGTTTTGTATCAAATAGAATTTTAGTTTATGGTTATTTGTGGGGATGTCACTATTATCGCAAATTTAACGCTATCTTCACTGAGATTGATGTATTCGTGCGATATTAATAAATTCTCCAGTCCAGAATTATGCTCTCAGAACTGCTGTACTCTACCTTATACTGATGGGGCGCAAATACGCTGAATCCGGTCTATAAGTGATATTGTCCATTCGAATTCCAAACTGAAATGGTTTGTTCTATCTTGCAGATATACCAACCCCGTTCAACTTCGAAGTGTAATTAGAGCTCCTCGTGGCATATAGCCGCTAGGGAAGTAGGTACTTGTTGTGAACGGTCTTTGTTCTTCGATTTTCAAAGACTTTGTAAGGCGTTATAATAGTATCATACTATTAGCTTTGATAAAAACAAAAATACCTACGTTAGTTAATCTAGTTGCCCTGTAGGGCCCAACGCCAGTCCAAGACATGTACGGTTTAAGCCCATTTCCTTCTCTCACACACTCAATAACGGAATCATCACCCATTTTTGTATCATCTGACAATCCTACTCCTACCCAACCGGCATTACCATTCGCTTTTACTTCAAAATCATATTTATCCCCAGTTACAGTAATGGCAGCTACAGCTTTACAGTTTTTCGATTTCTCACATCCTCTAGGCTGTCCAAAACATAATTTATAAATATCGCAGCCGTCATAGAAAGGATCGAATTCCGTTGAAGCTTCATTGGTGTCCGACGGTGAGAAATAAGGAGGAGTAGTTGTTTCGACTCGAGGACTATCGTTAAACAAACTTTGGGAATTTGGCGATAATACTTGAGGTTCTGGACTGGCAAGGAATTCTAAGTTGTGGAAACCCACGGAATTTTCTGTAAACATAGAGAAATAATTATTTAAAGAGGAGTATCTGTCTCCCAAATCAATGGTATTGTGAGCTGACTTAATTTAACTGTTTCCGCAGAATAGCAGTCGAGATCAAATTAAACTAGGAGTGTCCCGATACAATTCGATATGAGTTATTTTCTTACTTTTCAATTCGCTTCCTGACGCTACCAAAACATGGAAGGAATTTCGTCTTAGATCAAATACATTTCCTTTTATATTTGTAACAGTGTCTCTTCTAACTTTACAATAAAGTTCATCACCATTCACGCTGGCATTTAGCAGATTGATTCCCTGTTGTGGCTGTAAAAAATAAAATCGTTTCAATAAACAATAACGATCATCCAAAAAGAATTTTGGATATATAATAATCAAATCATATGTAAATATTTTCTTTTTTCTACCCTGATGAAAAGTACACACTCTCTTTCCTCATATCAGGAAGGAAAATGATAGGTTTATTCCCATGAAAAACAGTAGTGCATAAGTTACGATAATAATCGTTTTTTCCATATACCTATCAATGGGGATCAATTACTGTCGCTTTACGACCTATATGGTAGTCGATAAATAAAAGATTTTTTGAAGTGACGAATGTATTCAAGCCTTATATTATTACCCTTTTGAGCTATCAATAATATGCAGCTGCTACAGTCTGATAAGTGAGTGAGTGCTGTAACGTCAATGAGTTCGTGCAGCACTCCTTACGCTTAGGCATAAATAGGCGTGTGGTTGGAGAGCTCGGTCATTTCCCAACTATAATAATTGAGTGAGTAGAAGGAACAATTATATGTATTACATGAGAGTAAAATGCCTATTCCTCTTTCAAATGATAACTGCGTCGGGCAGTAAAATACAGTATTTTGGTTTAGAAAGTTCTACTTCTCCGCACACTAAAAACTACTTTACCGCACGCAAAATATTAACTATTGTATTTCACATTATTTCCTGAAGATTTTGTTTATTTCACGAATAATGAATAAGTACTCGAAAATTTTAATATGATTATTCTATTCGATGTTCTTTTCCATATAGCGTGTGTTTACCCATTACGCACGAATGGAAAAGTTACGCACGATGCCGCGTAGCGGCGAGTGCGTAATTCCGTGAGTGCGTAAAATGCTTTACAACACGAGTTACGTACTATAATTTACCTACGACCTACTTGTACTTGTATTTATAAGAAGCAAAAGAGATAACAGTTACATAATAAGAGGTGCTTGGTAAACTACATCTCTATTACTCCATTACCAATGAAAAAAGTACATTGAAGAACTAACGTTTTATCATCATTAATATATTGTTGATAATCAAAAGTCCATTTTTCATTATAATCAATACATACTTTCAGTCCTTTGAGCTTTTCATAGTTAAGCGTGGTCATATCGAATGTTTTAAAATAGTAAATTTTGAATAAAATGGCGAAGTCTATTGACAGTTGCTAAGATGTTGCTAGGGGAGCCGTGCGATTTACTTCAGAGATGTGCGTTTTTTCACAGTGCGTGAAAGACCAATGGAAAAAATAGCGTAAAGTATTCGTGGATAACTGGTCTTTAAAACACTTGCTCTATTTCGAGCACTCCGGCTTCGCCATCGTGCTCGAAAAATCGCGCGTGTTTTAAAAACCATAATACCCACTTATACTCCAATATACCATATGAGTCCTGTGAAAAGCTAAGACACACACCTTAAATTATGTTTGTTATATTGAAAAAACTATTTTTCCATATGCTTGAATCTCTTTTATATAAAAGAATTAAGAATTAAATATTTAAAATAACACTGGAAGCATTTTCAATTCACGAAAGGAGATTGTCTTCGCTTGAACTCATTGTTATAGATTTTTGTTCTTTCAACTTTGAGAATTTGATGACATAACTAATTTATTTCATCTCCACAACCTTGTTTGTCTTTATTGCTATGGTCACAAAATATAATACACAGTACCTTATGTTTGCAGTCAATATTATTAAAAATACGTTGGATTGAATTTTTTTTTATTTTATGATATAGGTACTGTTAATAATACTAATAAACAGTTGTAGATAAAATTTTGTACGTAACACGTGTAATAGGAAATATTAACGCACTTATGTGAAACTTCACATGCGTGCGTTAATAATGTCCATATCCCACTAATTACGTAAATAACTATTATCGCCAATCGTCAGTAAAACCGTCAAATTACCAGATTGATTTCCGGAAGTAAACAAACAGTTTACCTTCCTTCACTGTATCTGCTGCATTTGGGGCAGGTAAAGTATTTTGACTTTGACATTACTCGAAAATCATCATCTGTCAGTGTCACGCTTCTCCCTATTACTCGCTCGATAATGGTTTTCTTGCAGTAGCACTGGCTACTGATATATCACATCTCATCAATGGTCTCAGCACTGTACTCTAAGGAAGCTAATGCAAAAATGTGGTATATAAACGAATAAGCCCATTTGTCGGCTATGCATGTAAAAGGATGAAAGTGCCTCACACATTTTCTTGAAAAATGAATCACCAGCTCATTGAAGATATACACTCTATGACTAGAGCACCCAAGGAAATATTCCTCCGAAAAGAATCTAGTGGAAATACTGATAATCTATTCAGATAAACTATCCAACCAAAACCAAAGAAAGTCAAAGGACTAGAAGTTCAATAAATCAACACAGGATTTGTTATAGCTACTGTTTTATGTGAATTCATTAGATTCAGGATATCAAATCTTATACAGTGCTATTCAAAAGTCCCCTCCCTCCCTCGTATCTTTTGAACGGCTACACTTACATTAATAAAATTTGGAGGGTGAAAATAAAGTGTTGTAAACTTCCCTACGAATGGTAACAGGTGACGTAATAGTTATAGATGACGTCACTGTGCCACCCTGGCCAATAATTTTAAATAGGACCTTATGGCAAGTGATATCTCGTATGAAAGGCATTGATATTGGCTACATAGCCATATTAATTTTGTTTGGGTTCAAACTAATTTTGATGGATAAATTGAATAAATACCAAAATTATTGAAATTATTTTTCCAAATTTAATTAATCATATATCAACAATGGATTCTCTTAGCAAGTGTTCGAAATGTGCTCCGTCTACTTCCTGACAGTAATACATCCTATTAGTAAACTCTTGCTGAAATTGCATTGCATTCTTCAATGATTATTTCTTCCAAAACGCCAATGCTATCTGGTGCCGTAGTTTGAACCTTGGATTTCAAGTACCCCCATAGTATAAAATCTAATGGTGTCAGATCTGGTGACCAAGGTGGCCATTCTATAGGACCTTGCCGGCCGATTCATCTACCTCGATATTTTTCATCCAGGTAAAGTCTTACTGCACCATAATGATGTGAAGGAGCACCATCTTGTTGAAATATTATTTTCAGATGGCCGAATTCATCTGTATTATCTTCCAGAATTTCAAGAATTAACGGCTCAATTGCATTTTGTAACATCTCCAGATACACTCCACCGCTTAAATTTGAATTTAGGAAAACAGGACCAACTATGTGGTTTCCCAAAATACCTGCCCAAACATTGACTTTCTCTGGAAATTGGGTATGTTGTTCACTAAAGGTGTGAGAATTTGTGTCACTCCAATACCTTAAATTTTGTGTATTCACATTTCCATTGAGGCAAAAAGTACTTACGTCACTAAAACAAATTGTTTTTGTGTAATGTGAGCTTTGACTAATTTTATTTGTTATACATTCACAGAATTCGTGTCTTCTGCCGGGGTCGTCATCCGAAATGGTGCACCATTTTTAACTTGTATGGATGAAATTTATTTTTAGCCAACACTCTCTGTACTGTACTTTTACTTACTTCGCAGATAGACGCAAATTTAGTTGAAGTGGAAGTAGGGTTTACTACCATTTCAGCAACTATATCAATTTTTTTATCATCACTAAATGTTGGTCGACCAGATCGTTTGGCATCTTGAACACTACCTGTTGCTTCAAACTTGTGAAGCTCCCTCAAATAAGTTCTAGAGATAGGGCGATCTGGTTATCTCTCATTAAATAAACGTTCCGCTTCATGGAGATTCTTTCTAGATTCACCAATTAGTTACTTTGTCGGCTAGAGTAAGTACCATTTTGCCTATGTAAACTCTTAAACGTCTCGTTAAAAAATAATAAAATTAAATATTTAAGCCATTCAGAAAAACTTTGCAAAGCAACAAATACTATTAAATTAAAAACGTCAATTTTTTTGACAACTAACCAGAGGCGGACTGAAAAATCTTCAGTATTTAAATGTAAAATAATAATTTTGGTATTTATTTAATTTATCCTTCAAAAATAGTTCAAACCCAAACAAAATTAATATGGCTATGTAGCCAATGTCAATGCCTTCCAAACGAAATATCACTCGCCATAAGGTCCTATTTAAAATTATTGGTCAGAGTGGCACTGTGACGTCATCTATTACTATTACGTCACCTGTTACCATTCGTAGAGAAGTTTACTACACTTTATTTTCACCCTCCAAATTTTATCAATGTAAGTGTAGCCGTTCAAAAGATACGAGGGGGGAGGGGACTTTTGAATAGCACTGTATAATGAGTTTGTTCTACTGTAATATAATATACTCACGTTATCCAGTCGAGTAGCTCGATAAGGATTATTTCCAGTCCAAGACATAAAAGGATCTATTCTACCATTTTCTCTAACACATTCTATAACAGAATCATCTCCCATTCTTGCGTCGTCTGATAGTCCAACTCCGACCCAAGCTGGGTTTCCATTCGCCTTCATTTCAAAATCGAATGCTTCTCCGACAGAGGTTACAGCAACCGCGACTTTACAATTTTCATTTTGAACGCAATCAATTGGTGCACCGTAGCAGTACTTGGTAACTCCACAACCATCGTAAAAGGCGTCTGATGGTACGGATCTCCGACGAATTTGAACGGGTTGAGATTCGACACCAACCCAGAAGTTATTGTAGCTTTGAGCTATAGTTGAACTGAAAAGTAGAAAAATTTTCAATCAGCTATATTTTTTACAATTAATTGACTAAATACAATTTTATTGGGTTAATAGAAAAAAATTTTTTTTTCAATTTCTTTTACCAAGCAATTATACATCTATATATTTATGCATATATTTCATATGCATATGTTTTTTTTAAAAACAAAATTTGGATAATTTAAGAAAAAACCAATTACAGTGGAGAACATTTTTTAGTCCCTGAAAATAAACACGCAGTTGTGCGGAAGCTTGGAATTAAATTCTTAAAAGAGTACACATTTTTATTATTGCTCCCACAAACACTTCTATTAAACGAATAGTTAGCAAATATTTCTCCTCAAATTATATATGAATATAATAAGAGTTTTTCTATACTGCGTTGCTGAAAAGTCTCGCACTAAAGGATTATCTTTGAAACGGATAAAGGGAAAGTTATGAAATTCTACGACGATTAATGAGACTCTATTCTGCATATTTTAGAGCAAATGTCAAATGTTTAAACGTCAGCGTTTAGCGTACGGCCGTCATCTTTAATTTTTTTAAATGACAACCTAGGTCGTGTGACCCATCACAAAAAGTTTATTTTTTCTCTTTTCAAAAATAATCACAATGTATAACTTGACTCATATATTATGATGGAAATTTAACAAAAATATTGAAATTATAATTTTAATCAAAACTGCGTGTTACAGAAATTTATAAACTAAACAATTATTCAAGCTGCGAATACTTCATTACAATAAGTGCCCAAAATGCTGGCCATTTGTTTGTTGACAATTATACAATCTCTCTTCGAAGCTACGAATAGACTCGTTGATCATTTGTGGAGTAATTCGCTGCATTTCGAGACGTATACATATATGCGATCCTTTTAATCGATTTATTTCAGTTATAATTTCAGTTTGGAGTAAGTCAAGATATTTAGCACCGGTCAGCGTACCTTCAATAAAAAAAGGACCGATCAAATGGTTTTTCACCAAACCCGCCCACACATTTACTTTTTGTGGACGCTGTGTATGAACCTCCTCCATCCATTGCGGATTACAATCTGACCAGCACCGACAATTATGTCTGTTAACAGAACCGTTCAAGCAAAATGTGGCTTCATCACTGAATACCAAAAAATCTAAGGAATTGCTTTGCATCCTTATTTTCTCTATAACTATTTCACAAAATTGTGATCGCCTATCAAAATCATCCTCGCCCAATTGAAGATTTTGAACTTTATAATGATGAAAGTTATTTTTATGCAGAATAGTTTGTAGAGACTGTCTAGAAATACCGTGATTTCTTGCCAATATACTTGTTGATGTTTTAGGGTTTTCTTGAACATCTAATAGAACATCTGAAGTTTTGCCTTCATTAGTTACACTTTTCGGTCTACTAGACCTAGGAATATCTTTTACACTACCAGTTTCATTAAATTTATTCACTAATCTCGTCCCTGTAGATCTACTTATAGGAGGGCACTCAGGATTTAAATCGTTAAAAAGATGAGTTATTTCGTCATGGGTACGTTTGCGATCACCATTTATCCAACTAACATTAAGATTTGGATGCGTTGTTTTTCTGATAAATGTGGCATTATTCTTAATTCACTTTTAAATTTCGTGCTTATTTAAAATTAGTATCAGTTTTGACAATTTGTACATAAATAATGAACTAATGATGTGGTTGACGTTTTTAATGCCTACTATTGTTTTTTGTTTTATTTCAAAAACCTACAAGTCCAAATGATTAGTAGGTACGGTACACTTTAATTTAGAAAAATGAGAACGATATTTTATAGGAGATTTCGTAGTAAAGTGATACATTCGGTTCATTTTTGAGAAGAGAAAAAAATAAGCTTTTTTGTGATGGGTCACAAGACCTAGGTTGTCATTTAAAAAAATTCAAGATGGCGGCTGTACGCTAAGCGCTGACGTCAAAAAAATTTGACATTAGCTCTAAAATATGCAGAATAAAGTCTCTTTCATCGTTCTAGAATTTCATAACTTCCCTTCATCCGTCAAAGATAATCCCTTGCTGCGAGACTTTTCAGCAACGCTGTATATATAGATTATATTATATATGTATTATGTATCTTCCAATAATCCAAAATACGAGTAATTAAATACGATCAATTATCTCTCAGAAAATGAATATTTCATACCCCATTTATATGTAATAGGGAAAAAAAGCATATCAACTCGTCTACATGTATTTGACGCTAGCTTTAAATCAAGCACTGGTGTCTTCCTCAATGGCGTAACTCTTGAAGGATTTCATGTACAGACAGATAAGAATTATCCCCTTAACAAAAATTATCACTTATCATTATTCTCTGTATATTCATTGGATCATTGAAACACATTTTTTGTATTTTTAATCGGTGTCGGTAGCGTTCCATCGTTAACCTAACCTTGGCTTAAAGTGGAATCCACAATCAGATCATTTGCAAATTGCTGTTCGCGTCTTCTTCGAAATTCCTTCTGTCATAAAAAGAAGTACACTGTCCCTACTATCCCAATGTTTCGATGCTCTAGGCTTGGTAAACCATGTTGAGGATCAACCAAATGGAATGAGAAACGGAAATCACTGACAGGATGGTGAAATGGAAACTATTGAACTTCGAGGATTTCTTGATGCCTATCAGAAAGCCTCTGCAGCATGTATTTATTGACAAACTAAATATATACTCTGATGGAAGCGTTACGTGCACCCTACTCGCTGCAAGCCCGAGTGGCAAACCGTTTAACAAACAGGTGACAATTCCCAAATTGGAGTTTACTTTCTGAACTAACAGTCAAAAGCTCAATCATTTGGTCAGGCAAAATCCTCGTCCTCGTTAATTTATGGTCTAACTCACAATTTGATTCAGGCTGCTTTGAAAACAGCCCTCACAAATTTAATTTATTTGTCGCTAACCGCCAAACAATCATCTCGCACGGTTGCTTAGCTTCCGAGAATTTAAATTTTTAGGTCCTCAATTTCTGTATGAAGGGAATTTAGACTTTTCAATTTTTTAAAAATATTCCAATATAACAATTAACCCTTAAAAACTGTACCAAATTTTCTCTTTTTTATTAGAATCCAACGCGTAGTAGCGTATACCTTGTCGAAGAATTGCAAAGCTCTCTTATATTTATTATTGAAGCTATTCAATTGTCACCCTTTCAAAGGAGTTCCAGAAATTAAAATTCGTCAAGCTCATAAGTAATAAGCAATTGCGTAGCTCAAAACCTTTCAATGGGAGGACGCTTGGAAAATATACTCAACCTCATTTCTATCAGAAATAGGTACTCAATTTTACCACCCTCCAAAAACCACACTCCTTCACTTATGCTCTAAAATCAGCACATCCGCGGTTTCCCAAAACGTTTTGTCTTATTTCCGCCTCCGACATTGGCCTCTGTATGGTTTGCGTGATGTTGAACGAGTCATAAGAAACTGTAATACATGATTCAGATTTAATGCCTGACCAATTCGATACAAAATTATCCCGGTCAAAACGGAATTTCTTGATCCCTAAACCTTGCAAGCGGGTGATTCGTGGTAAAGTACCAAATATCACCTAGTTAGAATTGTAGGAAACTCGCAACTAACATTTGAACAATTTAGAACTGTACTTGCGCAAGTTGAAGCGATACTCAACTCACGCTCTCTTACCCCTCTCTCTTCAGATCCATCGGATCTGCAAAGACTCCACTCCATACTTTTTTAAAAAAAAAGCTAAAGTTCAGCCGCTTATCCTAACAAATTCTTGACTTTGACAAACATTTTAGAAAAGGTGGTCAGTTGAATATTTGAACCAAAATCTGCAAAAGTGGATGAAAAATATTAAAAATATTGAAGTAAACGATATGGGTCTCTGAGATGGCCAATAGTACGAGTGGTGGAAACAATGCCAGATGCCGTCGAAGAAGTCAGAGCTGTGCGCCTGAGAACATTCACCTGGGATTATATTAGACCTATCACTAATATATGTCCCCTACCTATTAAGTACAATGCTCAATCTGAAGATTGGGAGCATTCATCAAATTATAGGATCAACCATTCTCTTCCTCTATCTGCCTGTCTGCCTTTCTCTTTCTCTCCCTATTTCCCAACCTAACTTACGACCCCTGACCTACATTGAACTATAATCTGCCGGCGGAGGATCGGGAGAAACAATCCAACACATTTATTTATATTTCAATCTGCTCAAGGTCACAACTGTGCAAACGACCGAAATTCACCAGATGTGGGTTCTTAGTTCGACTAATAGGTACCTTTTCCCCGCCTGAGATCGGTCTATCTCAAGTTATCCACTCGCCCTCTTTATATGAAAAAGCATTATTAAAACGAAATATAAACACCATAAGTGTGCTCTTCAAAATTCAATTAATCTCTCGCTCATTCTTCCAAGGTTGCAGAAAGCAAGCTTCATATGCAAAGACGTAGAGCTGTGAAAAATGCGGTATATCAAGTCTCTCAAAACAGAAAAGTGCGATATCTTAACTCTTTCTCTAGCGTGCTTTAAAGCAATTGTGTAATGTGTAATAGATTTTGTGAATATTGTCTGAATGAGATATAACACATGTTAACATATAAGCTGCAGTGTATCGCGTAATTCAAATGGGTCCATGCGCGTATTATTAGTTTTATTTTCATTCCCTTGAAATTTGATTTTAATGTAATCCTTTCCCCTTCATGAAATTAATTTTCTCATCTTATGGTATAGTTAACTAGAACAGTTGAATTTTGATATTATTAACGACTACACACACCATAAATACCGATAGAAAAAAAACCAACCGCAAATGTTCGTATACTTCCTCCTCTTATTAAAATATGCATGAAATTTGTAATCGCTTACGTTGATAAATAGATCAGTTAATTTTATTGAAGATAGAAATGACACGCTAGAGATGAAACTTTTGAAAACAATTGTGGTGCTTGTGTTTTTAATTACTGCTGTGCTAAATCAAGATTTACAAACAAATCTTACAGAATTTTGGAGTCAGATCACTCCTATAGTGCATTCTATTGACAATAACACGATTGGAATTGTTGGTATGTATTTTTCGGTATTTTCTCAAATACTTAAAGAATATCGTTCCAATATCAACAAAAAAACCATTAAAATGTCAAACGAAGAATTTTTTTTCCCTATGTTATATATCTCACCTTCTATCCGTTGCCCGTTTTGAGTGTTGTAATGTCGCTATAAAAGGCACCTTACCGTGGAAAATGCCACTGTGTAATCATATTAAAATGTATCCACTACAAAGTACTCATCATTTAAGTTGATTAGGGCTATGAAAGGAGAGTATTGTACTTGCTTTGTCAATGCAGTGTTTACAATATACTTTCTCATACTTTAACAATATAGGTATATTTTGCCTACATCACAGTGAGCAAAAAATTATTCATTGTAAATTGGAAAAGTCGCATTTTTCCAATGCAAATGGATGAATAATTAAAATGAAATCTTCCACTTCCGGGATGCCTTTGAACAAATGAGCGTGATTACCTCTATTTTTAATAGAATCTCGAAGAGATACATTCAATGTATAGGAAAATTCTACATAAAAGAAAAGTAACCGCGATTACCGTTGAATACATAATACATATAGTGATTTGTATAAATTGCATCTATATGTTTTTGAGATGGAAGGAAATAATTGAGTAAAATAATTGAGTGCCATGAAAAGTGGAGTTTATTATTTTAAATATAAACCCTTGCACGTTATTAACTCTTCTAATTCTACGTAAAATTCAAATATCACGCTGTGTAGAATACATATTTACCCAAAATATTAATTTTCAAAAATGCCCTTCTCCAGACTGAAATTTTATTCCAAATGAATGGTAGATTATATAAATAACCGAAAAAATCAAATTGGGACTGAGGCAGCAATTTTATAATCTGAAAAATAACTTTATACGTTCTGGGTCGCTTGAAAAAGCGACTTATTATTTCGTGAATGCCATTTTGAACATATTATTAATCAATTTTGTGTGTGTCGCTCTGCATTTTAAAAATGCTATATTTGCTTCCATTTTCAAAAGTTTATCGATTTCATTAACAATTTCGGACTCTTTCAATAATTTTTCAGAAAATGAAATAAGCTGTGATCTACCAGAAGACATACTGAGAAATTTAATCACCAAAACAGCACGTAATTTGGGTGCTGATGAACTAACCTTCCATAAAACTTCTATCCATGACAACAAGTATTCACGAAATGTCTTCACAGATTGTAAGTACTATATTTCAAAATATACAGTGCGTGCATAAAGTAATGCGATAATTACTATAGTCAGGGAAATATAGCTAGTCCTCTTATCTGAACACACCATTACGTAGGTGTTTTATTATTCCGGTGTCACATTGTCATTGTTTGTCAGATTTATAACTATGAAGGCTAGATAGGGGAATCGAGCTCATACGGAAAAATTGACGAAACCTGTCATCAAATGCACTGCAAATCTAATACCCTTGAGAATGACGTCACTGACAGATCGGCCAGAGATAGATAGTTCATTTCCTTTTTGCGCGATCGATCGTTTTTGTTTATTTACAGCATCGGTTGTCAGGACGGTAGGTTGTGTTTACTGGTTTCTAAGTCTAATACGTCGGTGAGTGATTTACTTCCCGTTCAGACGTCGGTAAGTAAATTACTCACCGACGTCTTAGCCCTACATACATTTAATTGGTCCTAATAATATATCACTTCATTCATTACAAAAAAGGAACAAAAAAAAAGGAGGTTTATATTTTTGTAATGAACAGAACCGAACAGATCAATATAAAAAGTAATAAATAGCATAAGAACAATTTAACCAAAATGCAAATTATATTTTAAACTGATCCAGAAGTATAAATGTCACTTTTCACATTTCGTTCATTTCGAAGAAATCCAAATTATTTTATTCTGAACTTATTTCAATACGATCGCGCAAAAAATGGTATAAGCATCTCGAACGTTAAGGTGATACCGGTCTCCAGCAAAATTGAAGGCTTCGCTACGCTCAGCCTCCAAACATTGCTGTCGACCGGTAGTCAACCCTTACCGTTCTTAATACTTAATATACTATTTAAATTTTTCAAATCTTCAAAATTTTATGGAAAGGGTGAGAACAATGTATAAACCTAATTACAATGATAAAATAAATATTAGTTATTCATTTATATTGTGCTGGGGACACATATTCTATTAAGCTTCCATTGTTTACTGGTGAACAGAGGATGATAGTTAGACTTTAACAATTCACTATACTTACTGTATACTTTTCTGCTTATAAGAATAAATGTAAGTTCACCAACCATGAATACAATTTATTTTAAAGTGAAAGCAGTGAAACCTAAGATAGTTGCTGAAAATAGTCTGATTTCCTGTTATGTCAAATGTATATACTATTGTTATTTTGAGTTAAGAAAACTTTGATGTTCATCAAACACTTGGTTAATCGTTATCAAAAATGAAATTACAAAAAGGAATGCAAAAACCAGTCATTGATCCTTACACAGAAGAAACCAAATTGCCTATGTCAAACCCAAAATTCGGTTCGACTGGTGTAAGTAGGTAGTTTTAATTGTAATTATTGTAAGTCGGTGCCAAAAAGTAAAAACGTCTGCCTTCACGTCGCATCCGAGAATTCGTAGGCATATGTAAACTCGTTGTCTTAAATCTGCTATTGTATTATTAGTAAACAAGGTATGTAATTTTTATGGTTGACGCGGCACCGACTTCAAAATTATGAAAAATCAATAATAACATAATTTCTTAATCACATTGAACGAACAACAAAAAAGTATAAGATATTTGTAAAAATTATTAATTCTTTGCTTTTTAAATAACTATGTTTGTTGAAATCGGTTCTATTTTTTTTTAATTGAATCTTCTTTCACTTTTGACCTTCACTTACACATATTCTAAAAGTAATTCAAATAAATATGAAAACTTGAAATTTTGTCAATCCAATTGTCTTGTAAATGAAAATTTCATTGAAAATTTCTGCTGTCTTGAAAAACCTTTTTTCCTGGGATCGATAAATAAGGAAAAAAATCAAATACAGTATAATGATTGTATTCTTCATTGAAAAATAAACTACGTATTGAGAGTGAATCCAGTAGAGATGGAAAATGCAAGAATAAAAAACGATTGATATTAACTGTTCATGATAAACGTATTTATCAATAGGAATACGAATACTTTTTTGTGGTTATTGTTTTATATTCAAAAAAGTATTATATTCGAGTCTAGTTAATTACCATTCTTATGATCCATTCCGTTTGATAAACAAATTCTATAGTCCATGCTTTTTTTTTCTCTTCCCAACAATATAAGTTTCCGACTGGAATCTTATTTTTTTGACATACATACATAGGTACAATACAGTACAATATTGTGGTATTTTCATATATTGAAACTTCTGTTCACTTTTAGTTTGTGCTAAACCTAAGCATCAAATGTTATTAAAGAATAATTGAGATACAATTGCATTTTCTCTATAATAATAAATATAACATAAACTACTTATTGTACTTGTAGTTTGTAGTTTTACGGCTTATTTTATCGAACTCCAACAGGAGTATCTTTTCATTAGCTTAATGTATAGGGAAATCAATTTTAATAATTTCATACAGGGTGTGCCATCCCTGCAAAAATATTTGGATCACCAACCATTGCGAGTAGTCCGTCCCTGGCTTCAAAGTACTACTGTAAATCTATTTACCTTTCCAAAATAAACATACATGGACATTACAACTTTGCCGTAAATTTCATAAAGATCAAATAACTAGTACAAAAAATTAAAATTGAAACTTTGGAGGACTATAACTCGAAAACGAGGGCCTGCATATAAAAAGTTTATATGAAGTAGTAACATTATTTTGGCTTAGATTATACGCTTCTGACTTTTTTCCCATTAGTCCCGAGACACCCTGTAAAAAATTTAAGTTTTTTATTATGTTATAAGAAAAGTGGTGTTCTACTTCATACTTCTAGTGGGTTTGTTCACTGAAGGTATTAATTCGACGTCTTTGGAAACAGTGCAAATCTGACTCACTAGTGTAATAATATCATGCTCCTGTATTTTTTAATATTTATTTATTTCAGGTTACTTTTACAATCAAGAAACTAAAGATGTATATGCCTGGGACATCACTCATGATTGCTTTTCAACACTAAACACAACTGAAATTAAACAATACATGATCAATGGAACAAACGTTACATTTTCAAAATTTGAAACAATTGCTAATGCCAACTCAATTTCACAATTAGTCGATAACAATAAAGATGTGTGGAGTACGAATATATCAGTTTTATTCGTAACAAATAAGCAGCCACCCTTGTGTGAGAAGGGAAGTCAAGATTCCTCAGGACCAGATAAGCAGCAGGACATTGGAAATGATAAGCATTGCGATACTGGATTTTTAAAAATTGAAATTTCTGTATCAGTTCTAGTGATTGTCATAATAGTTGTAACTATTGTTTGTATGTGCATTTTAAGGAAGAAATGTTTGAAACATCCGAAGCAGCGTATAAGAATTTCTTATTTGAAAAAAATAACAGAACACGCCTGGTACCAATATGAAGCATTCAAGAGGCCGATATGTGAAAAAGAGTCTGAATACGAGAAAGTCATCGAAGTTCATCAATACGATGTGATTGGAAATGGAAATAAAGAATTGTTCGATGATCTTGGAAATAAACTGGAACGAGAAACTCCTATTTACGAGTGCCCTTATACTATGAATAAATCCTTAGTGCCAGTCAATGTGGAGCCCAAGCGAAGTGACGAAAACGATGTTGCTTATGTTGAAATTGCTTGGGAAAAATGATTTTTCCATTTTTTAATATCATATCGGAAAAAAATTCAGCTCGGTGAGTCATAGCATGGAGAATATTTATAGATAAAAGAATATTTAAATGTATTCTAACGTATAATTCATTTTACAACCATTGGGAATATGAATATTTCCTTTTTCTTGAACCAACCAGGGCTGCGATTCATGTGCATGCCCCTAGTCTCCCAAAACCCAAATTATAATAATTCATTTGCCTCAATTACAGTTACAATAATTACAATAATATATTTAAAAAAATAAATACAAGCATATGAAAATAAGTTAAGTAAATAAGTAGTCACCCATTTTCATCGCAAAGAGCCGTACCGGGTGGCCAACTACGAACGGCCGTCGGCCATATCTCAGGAGTGGATTATAGCACAGGTTTGGGAAAAAAAATTTTATAACAAAAGTGTCCTCGAGAAACGCCTGGAAATTATTTTCAACATTGTAGGTCTACCGCTAGAGGGCGTATTTGACAGTTAAACATTTAAAATGCAAATTTTTTAAAAATTTACTCAATTAAGGAGCATATTCAATATTATAATAAGATTCCTCGACAAATTGCGCATATTTTTAATATGACAAGCTTAAGTCTATCTCTTCTAATAAGGGGTGGGGGAGAGTGGAAACCTTGTTACAAAAAAACGCCTGTAATTCCGGTTCTGCTTGACCGATTTTAATAAACTTGGTGTTGTATGGAAGAGCTTTCGTTGAACAATCGAATATTTGTAAATATGAAGCAATCTGATTAATAATATAAATGCTAGAGGGTGCTGAATTACTAATAAAACACTGCAAACAGCAAGGCGATATCTCTTTTCTATCCAGAGATATCGTAAGAAACAGGTAAATTGCTGGAATTGTTCTTCCAACGTCTAGAAGGCTTGTTCGCGTTAACAGAAATTATTAAATTTAGCTTGAATGAAAAGATCTTACATTCGTCTGCAGTAATTTAAACTGTTATCACACTAATGCTTTGGTTGCCACTAGATTACCTAAATGTAATGCTGCCCCTACTGACAATGAGAACGAATTTCAAAATAATGTGATAAATCGAACAATTGAAACCTTTGATAAATAACTAGGTACTTAATTAGTGCCGCCCTAGATGTTCGAAATATCATCCATCATTTTCAATGCATGAAATCAATCGCTGACGGGTAGAGAAAACAGCAGCTTCAATTTCTGCCCTTGAATTACTTCGTATTGTATGTCGTATCTTTTCAACCATGTCAGCTCTTGTTGCGGATCTATCGGCATAAACGAGATCTTTAACTCGCCCTCACAAAGAAAAATCTGAACAAGTTAGGTCTGGAGACCTCGGTGGCCAAATAAATGAACTTACAAATATCGGTTTTTATTGATATTTGATGCTTTTGATTCACTATCTGATCACTTGAAAACAAATATAACATTCTTATCAATTGAAAAAATGTAGCACAACTTACTTCACCAGCCTTCTAGACGTTGGAAGATCAATTCCCGCCATTAACCTGTTTCTTACGATATCTCAGGATGGGAAAGAAATATCGCCTTGCGGTTTGCAGTGTTTTATTACTAATTTAGTCTACTTTTCCAAGCTCTACTTCAATTTGTATGCTTCCATTGAAAATTGTTACGATAAAACACAATATTAAAAAAATAAAACAGCGCCCTCTAGCATTCATGTTATCATTTAGATTGCTTCATATTCACAAAATTTCGATTGTTCAACAAAAGCTCTTTCAAACAACATCAAGTTCATTGAAATCGGTCAAGCAGAACCCGAGTTACAGGCGTTTTTTCGTAACAAGGTTGCCACTCTCCCCCATCCCTTATTTGGAGAGATAGACCCAAACTTGTATATTAAAAACATGCAGAATTTATCGAGGAATTTGATTATAATATTTAATATGCTCCTTAATTAAGTAAATTCTGGAAACATTCGCATTTTAAAAGTTTAACTGTCAAATTCGCCCTCTAGCGGTGGACTTACAATTCTGAAAATAATTTCCAGGCGTTTCTCGAGGCCACTTTTGTTTTAATTTTTTTTTCCGGAACCTGAGCTATAAACCACTCATGAGATATGGCCGACGGCCGTTCTTAGTTGGCCACCCGGTACATTCACAAAAGCCAGGCTTGTGCGTGAATTCGGTAGTTCATTTATCATGAAAAATAGATGTACAAAAATTAAAAAGCAATCATTAACAAAAACAAATTTTAAATATACATGAGAACATTTAAAAAAAATTGAAATATAAGATATAACATTTAGAATATAAAACGATAATACGAATGTAAGTAAAATCAATTAAAATATTAATAAGACAAACATTTTTTTCTTTAAGTTTTATAAATCACGATGAGATTGACAGACTATAATAACTTTCATTTCGTGCAGAAATAAAGTTTTGCATTATAGCAGCCGGATAAGATTGGATCCAATTTTTAGTTTTTTTTTTAATAAACTTGATTGTGAAACTTTTTACTTATAGCTTTTTTCATTAAGGGTATTACGGCAGCACTTTCCTTACATCTAGTTGGATAGCCATGCTGAATTGCCTTTAGAGTGGCTTTGTCCTTATGTTGCTTTAGTAAAATGACTTTAACATATAATTGGCAGATGTTAAATACTTCAGTTTCTTGGTAGAGATCAATTGTAGAGTAGGTTCCCGGTTTGTGAAATAATACTTTTAATATACTTTTTTCAACTTTTTGTAGGTACTCGATGAGTTTCCCCAGCCGATCTCCAAGCAATAAGACCATATGTTAGGTGGCTTTCGACCAATGCATAATAAATAATTTTAAGTTAAGTTAATTTTAGAATATTAGATAGATATTTGAGTTTATATAGTGCAAATTTAAGTTTTTTTATTAAATGGTGATCCAATCGTGAATGGGAATCAAGGAAAATTCCAAGATATTCAATTTTATTTGATGTTTTGATATGAAACATTTCTTTTGTGGATGCAGTGATAGATATTTGATCAAATGGTGGAAAGTCAGTGCTATATGGAGTAAACGGTAAAAAAGAGTTTTTTAATGGTTTATTGTAAGTAGTAGGCTCTCAAAAAAGTTAACTATTTCAACAAAATCAATTTCAATATCATTTTTGAGAGCCAACCAATTTTCATTTTTATAGAATACAGCGGTGTCATCAGCAAAAGTCACAATATCTCCTTTTGTGTCTTGAAAAAATAAATCATTAAGGTATAGGTTGAAGAGGATTGGTCCCAGGACTGTTCCTTGGGGTACTCCATATTTTACAACTTTGAATTCACTGTGAGTTCCACTAATATTCACACACTGCCTTCTTTCGTTTAGGTAACTCTTAAGTAGCTTGTAAGCTATACCCCTAAATCCCGCATTTTCTAAGACCGATAAGAGCTTATTATGGTAGACACTGTCAAAAGCCTTGACCAGATAAAAAAAATGACAATGGATGGTTGTTTTTTATTTAAGGCATGATTTATCATTTCTAGTAACCTGGCTATTGCATCTGACATCGACGTTTTCACGAAATCCGTATTGCTCATCTGATAATATGTTATATTTTTTTATAAACGATACGATTTGTTTTTGTACAAGCGATGTTCAAAAGTTATCAACAAATAAGAGGGGGAGGGGATTGGGTGAATTGAAAAATGAACTGGCATTTCGTTCTAGGACATTTGTATGTCGCCATTCTCCATATGGTAAATTGAAAAATGAACTATTGCACTTTATTCTACGACTTTTGTACAGGATACAAAATTCGCCCAATTTATTGTAATTGGCCAAATTTCCCTCTACCCCCAGCCGCAAAATACATTATCAGCATATTGGCAATATTAGTTGCTGTTAATTAAGAGTAGCTTGAATTTTTTTCACCTTCCACATTCAATTTCTCTGCTCCGCTCCATTGGGCTCTGCGATCAGATCAGTACTACACGTTAAGAAGTTTTTGAATATGATCACATAAAATTATCGCACAAACTCATTATTTACGGTACAAATTGCTGACAGCTGTGAAACTACGTTGTCTGTATGGAAAGTAACTAAGTATACAATCCGTGGATTAGCTGTACTTTCAAATAATTTAAAACGACATTAAATGTTCTTTATTTAGTATACAAAAGGGCATTTATTCTATTTTTCTTTCATGGATTGGAAACTAAATGGATAATTGCCCAAAGTTGTCCAAAGCAGACTCACTGTCTGTCACACTCTAGTAAATAAACATAAATAAGTAAACAATCAAACAATTATATTTTGTCAAATCTACATTATATTTAACCTTAAAGTTGTGACGCGCTTCGCTAACATAGCAGCTTTTTCAAACGAAACGCGTCACAACTTTAAGGTTAAAAATAGATTTAACAAAATATAATTGTTTGATTTCATAATTTACTATGGATCTACATCAAGTAAAAGCCTCATCTATTCAATTTTAGTATTATTTTTCAAATTACTCCCACAAGTAAAAAGAAGTGATTCTAGTGTATAATATAATAATTATCATTAGAGTCATTGGAATTTAAATAATGTAGGTAAACGAAAAAATCTCTTACAATAAAATAATAATTTTACTGGAAAGTGTTATTTTTTCAAGGAAATGACAATATTTTCTTTCATTTCCATAATATTTAATTAATGTTCAATGAATACAACCTAATTAAATTAATCTCAATGACGTGACAATCAGAGCGCATGACGTAAAAAGGATTTGTTGTTCCGTTGTTACTTCTCTTTTAATTCGCTTCTGTTTCATCTTCGAAAACTAGTAGGACCTAGAATTAATTTTCAGAACAATAATTATTACGAAATACGCCATGTCTCATCATCGGTTCACCAGTGCTTGGGGACAGATGATGTCACAGCGGTTTGGCGAGCTGTGGTGAAATTTGGAGATACAGATTTTTAGAGTTAGCTTAACACCTCATGGGTGCTACGTGACATGCGGTTTTGCCGCGCTGTACCGATTTTGGTCATTTGCACATCTGTGACATAGCACCCATGAGGTTTCAAACTAACTCTATAATATATATCTATATCACTTCATATTAAATTTCTCTACAGTGTCCCAATTGTCAATGCGCATACCAGCTGGACAAATCTACGGAATTCTGTTATCACTAGTTTGGACTGGATTAGTAGATGACCTCCTCAGTTAACTGTCTAGGACAGACTTTTCTATATAGGACATGTAGATATATAGGAAATCCTTTGTATGCACTTCATGTGTGGGAAGAGTATGGGTATGTGACAATAGCTTTGGTTGCAATTTTCCAATTCAATATTTCACAGTAAGTCTGGATACGTTATAGATAATCCAATTTGTGAATGGTTTTGAAAAATATAGACATAGAATAACAATACGTATGTTTTTGATTTGATCAATTGCTGCAAAGTAGGTCAAAAACGCTTAAGAATACGGCTGAAAATGACATATTGTAACGGAGTAGAAAGGCAGCAGAGATGGAGAAGTATACTAAATAGATACGAGTATATGATCGTACCGGCACGCGGTGTAACCAGCGGTTTTCTTGGGCGTTTTTGATAGAACTCGCATCATTTCATTACAAATCGAAAATATACATTCGGTTTCCTGTTGCTTTACATCTACACTTTTTAAAATTTGTAATCGTATTATTTATAACGCATCCAGACCTACTGCAAAATATTGCATAGAAAAATTGCAATTGCAACAAATGTTATCGTCCTATGGTAGGCACCAGCTCTTCGCGTACATAAGGTTCATACAATAGGCTTTTTCACGGAGTTCCAACGCTATAACTCGAAAAATGCTAATTTTTCAGTTTTCCCGAATTCTCCCTGTCCTAATTATCTAATCACTTTATTTTCATTATTTACAACTCATCTCTTGACGTCATTAGAATTAATCACTCAATAAATTTCTGTGCTAGGACTTTTTCGTCTTAAATGCTTATAACAATTTTGTTATCACCATTTGTGAGTCGAGAAGTTGAGTCCAAGTTCATTCACCGTAATTTCGTTTACATGATAGTCCAGTCTGTTTTCTATTAGGATTTTTGTCAAAAACTCACTATTTTGATGCTCTATTGCTTGGTCTATTCCAAAATAATGGAAACGGCCCTAAGTATATTCGATAACTGGTGTGAATAGAAGAGAAACTGATAGTCAGTGCTCAGAATTCACAAGTCATCAGCTGTACAAGACAGATAGCACTCCTTGACCTAAAACCAGTAGTATTAGGAAAAACAGAAATAATAAAAAAGTTAAAACTGTTTCTATAATACATTTCAATTAGGTGATTTTAAACAAAAATATTCAACAAGTTCATTTGTATTTATGACTAACTGGAACATAACAATAAAAAAACCCAACCGCAGCATTCCGATTACTCTCCACTTCAAATTATCATTAAATATTTCACAAATAAAATTAATTAAACAAGAATAAAACAAGTCGAAGATGAAAATTCTCAAACCAATTTTTATACTTGTTATTTCCATTTCTTCCGTATTGAACCAATGTTTACAATCAGACAATAGTGGTCATTGGAGTCTTCTCGCCCCTATAGTGTTTTCTAATAATACAGTACTTTTCATGAAACTTACAAATAAAGGTATGTATGTTTGATTTCAAATATAATGTACCTTTCAGATGGTTCGACTTAGACATTTAGATTGTGCGGAATTTAAAAAAAAAATGTATTGCCTTCTGCGTTTGAATGAATTAAAAAAACAAAACACAATAATATTTTCCGAATTTGTCCCTTTGTGTCTATTATTTATTTAATTTTTTGCGAAAATATGTTAACACATACAAGATTAACTTACATACTTTTTGATGCTAGCAATTCACTTAAAATTAACAATTGAATTGAATTCAAAGCATGAAGACTAGATAATGAGAACGAACTCACTTACATGACAAAATCTGCCTTTAAAAGCGCAGTTTATTTTTCCACCGCCGTTTTGCCAATGGTCGTTGAATACTGCTTTGGAATCTCAACTTCAGTTTTATATGACATTACAATATTCGATTAGTAAGTAATAAACGTTAACAGAGAGATTAAAATTTGAAAAATTTAAAATGGGCAATGTGTGTTGAGTTTAAAATGGAAATATTGCTATTATAATAGTTTGAAGCTGAGACTTATGTTGAATTTAAGAAAACTAGTGAGGGTTCCGAGACTAAGACTAAGCCATTTGAAGTGAAAATTTCTAGGCTGTGTTGATCAGTTATTGGCAGAAGTGGCACCTATGGGTTGGTGGCGTAGCCACAGAATACACCAGCCAAACAAGAAACGAAATCCGGCGTAAATCCTTTGATGTTTTGGGAGCAAAATTTCGTGACCTTCAAACTGACGTTGACAGGTAACGGATCAAGTTACACTGAGAAAATTGTTCAAAAACTGTAAATTAAATGTTAACTACACGCAAAAAAGTGAAACCAAAGAATCTCAAATAAGAAGTGTTTATTTTTATGACTTGTTTCGACAAAGTTTTAATTGCTCAACTCAATTTATGAATTGTTCAAGTTAATTCAACAGCTCAACAAATATTGTGAAAAATATATAAATATAAGTTTTAGCTTATTTTCTTGGAGTAGGAACCATCCATTATTAAAAATAATGAGCTATTGTTTAACCAAATGATTCTTATTTTCTATATTGTTATCGAAATTTTATGTGTAAGTATGTTTTTATGTAGCACTATATGTAGGAAAGGGTGAGTCTAAAAACCAATACAATAATAATAAATTATATATGTATAATATCAGTTTACAATAGAAAGAATTTCAGTAAATGATGATGAAAAATTACAATAAGTACGGTGCTTGAATATAAATTTTTTATTATTTATATATTTAAAAGTTACACTTCACCAGATTCTGAATTAAATTTTACACCCGAGAAAATGTACTGATATCTGTGACAACGAGGTTATAAAAAAGAAGCGACAGTGAACTTTTCTCAATAGATATCAAAGTTTTGTTGTGTTTTTCAGTTATAACTAATAAATGTAATTTTGTAAACAAATTTTATTGTTCAAAACATAAAAAAATATGTAAATAATCAAAAAGCTCACAACAAAGAAAATTCTGTGGTGAACAATAAAATCATATGTCATTGACAGATAACGGGCTTAAAATGGCGACTGTCAGACATGCGCACTAAGAAAATGAATTGTAAAATAGCACAAGCTTCGCTTCTTCTTGGGATGGTGTATTCTGTGGCGTAACCGACATCGCTTAACCCACACCTGTCACCGTCATGTTGTAGTAAGTGAGGTTGGGTTGAGTTCCCCATTTTCCCTCCACTGATAGATAATAAATAGATAAAATGAGGGATTATAAAATTCACTAAAAAATGTAAGGAATATAAAAATATTGGCAATACCATACTAATAATACAAAACAATATAATTCTCAAATTTTATATATTATAATATCGTACAAACTCAAAAGTCTGGGGTATATTGTAGAATTTTACCACTAAATAATAAGGCCTTTCAAGCAGAAATTGGGCAGTGGGTAATATACCAAGGGATAATTTTCCCAGCGCAGAACTAAATTCGAGTACTCGAAATTGACTTGTTCAGTTCGTTGATGATTAGTTCTTGTCGTTAATGTTCAACGACATTCTATTAGGGCATATCGACCCAAAAAAAAAAAATTATCGATAATTGAAAACATGAATATTGTACTGGGATTCGGGTACTGCCTGGCTAGAATAGAAACGTTTGAAATCAATAGGGGAGTGCTTGTATTCTATAGTGCCTGGTTAATATACTATGAGAAGCAAACTTCCCAATTTCTCAGGATGCGCGAGACTTATTTTGTAGAGCTAATTTGCCCCATTGTACCAAAAATTGCGGAATCAAATACTCCACCCCATATCTCAAAATAGTTTGATGTGTAAGTGAAGTCCGCGGAGATTCCTTCAATTTTTACCGACATTTGACACCTGGCGAAGTGGACAAATATTCTAAAGAATTTTTTTTTTATTTATAGCATATATAAAACAAAAGGAATCGTGTGCAAGTAGTCCAGAAGATATATCAGCAATATACAAATATTATATAGGGTATTCACAAAATCCTCACCCATTCCCAATTACTTATGCCACATACAACATTGTCATGGCAAATGCCAATTTTGAAGATGGTAAGTAACATCTGCCTATGAAATAAAAATTATCAATCGAGGTGATTTAGTCAAGACACGATGAACAAAAGTGTTGATATGAATTTTTCAAGAAAAATGAAATAGGTTCACTCTAAAATCACGACGACTACGGCTTGTCAAATTATAACGTCCAGTGACAAATTGATGAAATGTCAGCAGATCGTTTTTGTCAAAGTTTTAGTAGGTAACGAGTACTTTCATATAGTTGTTTTCTATAAATAACTCTTTATAGGCTTCCATTTTTGTGTATCCAGAAATAGCAATAAAGAAAATATTTACATATTCCTTCAATTTATATTTTAATTCTGATAGAAAGCCCATCAGCGGCGAATTCGGAGTAATGAAATATTATCAGTTTATTCCTTTCAAAGTTTTTGCAATGTATGCATACGTATTAAACGTGAACGATATGTTGTCATAGAAAAAGTATAGTATGCAATTCGCAACAAAATGGCCATTTTGCACTCGTATGAATTGCAGCACGAGCCGAAGGCAATTTCATACTCGTGTAAAATGGGCAACATTTTGTGCTCATTTCATAATATACTATTATATGTTTGACAAATATTGTTTTTTATTCGTCAACAAATTGATATCAACAATTTTGTATGTGGTTGCATTGCATCATTCGAAATTACTACTCCAGATATTTTTGCTTTGAATTATTCAATTTAGAATAGAATTCACATGATTCATTTTTTTCCGAGAGTCATACCGCAGAAAAGTATAATCCCATCAAAAACTTAACCTGTGAATAAATGCAAGTCTCGCAACACAGTTAATCTACCGCAAAAAAAACCAACTCAGTTAATTTATTTTGTACCTATCTAAGGGAGCATCTATGCAACAATTTAGTCAAAAATTGTCACCTAATTAGTTAATTAACATTTTATAGTAACCGCAACAATTTTATGAATTTCAATCTCCCCGATGAATAAATAATCTACTTAATATTAGCGATCTGAGTGATGAATTTATGTTTTCGCATACATAATCTGCTAGCACTGGGCTTTTTTTTAATAAGAGGTATTCAAAATAGAAGATTATTATCATAGGATTTGGTGCTCTGCTATAGCTAAGTTATTATAACTATTGTAGAAATAAATGTCACTATGAAATATTGTTGATCAACTCATTAAATAAACATTTTTGACAAAGTTGTTGAATATATGCTCCCAAATTTACTCCGATATTTAAAATTTAATTTAATATATTTCGGTAGATATTATTATGTATACAATTTAAGGTCTAATCGATAATAATAATTTAAGCTAGCTAAAACGTCGACATGTGGACGACATTTTAGCAAGCTTCACCGGCACAACAGGACAATTGGATAGCTACATTACCTATAATATCTCAATCCATAACAATATCAAATTTACCTTAGAGCTTGAACAAAATAACTCTATAAACTTTTCAGACATCACAATTTCAAATAATAATAACAAACATGATTTTTCTATAGTTCACAAACCATCACATACAATTATTACAATGTATAATAGCTCGGTCCACCCTTTCAGTCATGAATTAGCAACTTTCAATATAGTATGTGATAACAAACTTATAGCATTCCCAAATACTGATAATAACAATAAAGGACTGAATATCATTAAACAAATAGCAGTCAATAATAACTGCGGTCCAAATTTAATTAACAATATCATAAATAAAAAGATACTGAAACAGTTTTTAGAACAAGTATTTCCTGCTGATGAAAATAAAAATTATTAATTCTAATGTCTTACATACTTTGGAATACCATAGCTGAGAATTAAATTATTTTTGGAAACTTCATAAGACAAGAATATCACAAGTTTAAATTAAACATAAGTTCAAATTAAATTGTTTTATACCATTGTAAAAGGAATATTGTTCAATTTCAGGCTATTTCTATGATCAAGAGACCAATAATGAATACATATGGAAGACCACTTCAGATTTTTTTCTAACACTTTACTCGGGCGAAGCAATGGAATCTATTATCAACGGCTCTAAAACCCGTTTCGTAACATTCCAAATGGATAATGGTGCAAATTTTAGTGTACAGATGATTGATAACACAAAAAATGTATGGACCACCAACGAACCTTTTCTATTTCTCACAAATAAGTCCACATCGTGTACAGGGAGTAATACTATGAATTTACCTGATGAAATTTTGAACAAAAATAAGTGGCTGTCTTGCACAACCGTAATTAGCAGTAGTGAAGGTGATGCCCTAAAATATATTGTAATTGCCATTGGTATTTCGAGTATCATCATCATAGTTGTCATTATCAGTGCTTGTGTTTCCGGAAAAATATTCAGTGGAAATCGTAAGCAGCGTATAAGAAAATCGTATTTTAAAAAAATAACGGACCATGCTTGGAACCAATACGAAGCGTATAAAAAACAAAAAAACCAAGAAAATGAATCAGGTCATTTGGATGTCATTGATATTTATGAATATCACTCGACGACAGAGCAAACAAACAAATCAAACTTTATTGTGCAAAATCAAGAGCCACTCAAATACGACTACGTTTATTCCACATTTGAACCTTAGAAATAAGTAATTAGTAAAAAGAGAGTGCTGTGGTAGCTAGTTGATTAGATTAATCATGTATTCATAAGTTCAGTTTTTCCAAATCAAAATCAACTGGAAAAGCTTAGATTTCGAAAATTAACGCTACAAAAAAATTTCTATTAGACCGGAATAAATAGATTCGTACACTTCATTCCACTTCTTTTTGGATCTCAGTAGGCTGTTTTATCATAGTATAAAGTTAAAACTAGTAGCAGTACGTCTAGGCTTCTTTAAAGTTTTGTCAACGATGTGTGAGCATGTGACGCAGCAGCCACGAATTGTATTTCCACAAATTGCGACATTTTTTGTGTTGAATTGACTTGTCGGTAATTAGTGTACGGTGGTAGTACTCCTTATTAACCGAAGACGTTGTAATCGAAGAAAACGTTGAAATAAACTCCCACATTTTACTGAATTTGATGTGCTTTTTACTGTCTTTGCTCGTCTGACTGCTTTCATATTGGGATGATTGGGCTTTGGTTTCGATGTCACAACCATATACCCATGCTTTATCACCCGTTATAATCCTTTTGAGCTAGTCTGGATCGTCATTGACGTCATTAGGCATCTCCTGAGAGATGGAAATGCGACGACTTTTTTTATCAAAATTCAGCAGTTGTGGAACAACCTTGCTGAAAATTTGATGGCATGAGCCAACTGATATGTCAACATCTTCATCAACTTCTCTGAAAGTAATCTAACGATTATTCAGAGCCATTTCCTTCACTTATTTAATATTTGCATTTGTAGTGACGTCTGGGGCGTCCTGGCCGAGAGAATTTTCTCGGCCTTCTTGGAAGAGTTTCCACCACTTATGAACATCTTTTTTACTTAAAGTACACTCACCATACCACTGTCGACATTTCAAGCGTTTCGGTGCATTTCATTCCATTTTTCACACACAATTTGTTATAAATTCTTTGATCCATTTTATCGAAAGTAATAGATCGCCGAACACCCAAAAACGTTCTAACCTTCCACATACCTGAAAAATGCTATAAAGCTGAAACTGTGAGCATATGATTGGAAAGAGTTCACCACCATAAGAAACAAAAATTAAAAATTGAACGTACCTAACCCGCGAAATTTGGGAAGTCACCTAATTTTTTTTAAAGCCTCGTACATCCACTTCGCAACCACACAAGGCAAAGGAATCTGCATACAACAAAATCTACCTGATATAAGCGTTTTTTCTGGGAGCTTTAGGTCTGTTGGAGTAAACATAAATTTGTTCCGCCATTCAAAATAGTAAATTATTCCTATGTGATCATGTTGTTGGATAGATATTCCCATAAATAGAATTGTATTGCGAGAGCTATTTACAGGTAATGATTTGAGGAAATAGTTTTTACTCGAATTGATCAACTATTAAAAACTTACTTAAAGACTATAGCGCCCTCGAAACCAATAGGAGGTATCCATATAAGATCCAGCTGATCCAGTGTTTCAGGTTTATTATGAGTAACAGAATCTCCGGCTCTGCTGCAATCGATCGTATGAGCTGGTGTTCCACCCGGTAATTGAAACGTTCCTACTATATCACCATTAGGGGTCCTCCCTTGTATCATAAATCCTTGGAGTTTGATTCCAAGCGTCGAACCAATAGAAACTTGCACTACATCATTGTGAAGCCTTGTAAGGACGGAATATGGGGGTAAGCTGCTCTGAGCAAGTATCCCACTTCCATGAAAAGGGGCCATGGTGTTACATACCGATGTAGGTGCACCATCGGGCAGAGCTTGACTGGAAGAAATCAGGACGAGTAGAAGAAGCTGCTTCATTGTTAAGCCCTGAAAATTTCAAGAAATAATTTAAAACGTTTTTTTTCAATTATTGGAGGAATGTTTTTAAAATGACCACTTTTAAAAAGTATGCGACCTTGAACGTTAGTTACGTTGTGAATTGCTTGGTGTCATTGAAAATGTAGATACCGTACCTCATTACTGTGAATAATTTTTCAACTTAACGTTCATTTTTCAAATACTCTGTTGCACGGTCAAGAAAAGAGGTGGGTCATGAATCAAATCATATATTCTGGTGAGATGTACATGTTGATCTCCCAATCACCACTACCTAGAGAACCGTTCAAGCGATACGTGGTTGTTTAATATGAAGTTCCTGAAATTGTTAAGTTTCAATCTATTTTTATTTCAAAGATGACCAGGGTTTTTTTGGTATTCCATGGCATGTTAAATGTGGCATATATATGCATAAGCTGAAAAGCGACTCTCTTCTCGGATGGACATAATTTTCATAAACACATAATTAACTCTCTACAAAAATATGTCTTTGGTCGAAGACTGTAGAACCCCTAGCTTCGGAGTTATAGACTGTTAAGCAATAGCATTTAAAAAAAATACACATCCAATTCCATTCAATTTTCAATTTATGACTCTTACATGAATAATAATTTTATTGCTTCAAGAACATTTTTCATTCAGCCGGACAGAAGCTTCAGGACTCCATATTTGTATTTTCATCGCTTTAGTATACATAAGGGCATGGTATTTTGCGCCTTCAGCAATCTAAGCTTCTCGACAGGATTTAGAATTCATAAAAGATCTACTGAATTATAAAAAAATGAATAAACATTTTCGAGAAATAAAATCAAAAAAATTTAGCAATCACTTGTGTTATCTATTTGAACAACTTAAAATAATGGCCTTGTTGAGGTTTAAATCTCATAGCTTTTCTGGAAAAAGATATTTTTGATATATGAATCTGTTGTCCTGCGAAGGGTTCAATATATTATGATTTGATAGTTTGCTGCACGGGGAATTACTAGTGCTACAAATTGGTCATAAAGGAATGTTTTCTTTATTTATTTTTTCATGGACCATAGAAATGTGTTGGTTTACTGGTGCACTTCATTGGATACCATTCCTATCTCATTGTAAGAATGTTATAATATTATTGATTGTCTAGCTGTCAACATTTTTTCGTTGCCTTAGATAGGGACCGGAATTTATAAAAAGTTTGAATGATCCCAAAAAAAATATTGTGAATTAATTTCTCAACAAATAACAATAGAAATTACAAATTAGGGTTGACCATCTTTGATTTCGATCAAAAGTTCCCGACAATTGATGAAGTTTAGTAAAAATTCCTGATTTGGCTATAGCAAAATAACCCCATACATTAAATATTCGTTTCACATAGAAATTTTGTACAACGTAATTTGTAGGAATGTAAGAGTATTTAATGTACATGTCCCCAGCCCCCCCAAAATCCAAATCATAAAATTGAATACGTAGCCATTTTGTACTCATTATGTACATTTTTGTACAGGTGATGTTCAAAAGTTATTAATAAATGAAAGGGGGGGCTGGTGACATATATCGCCACTCCCCTATTGTGTAAATTAGAAATTGAACGATGGCATTCTGTTCTATGACTCTTGTACAATTTTGTACAAGAAATAAAATTTGTCCAACCCATTGTTATAAACAAGCAAGCTCCCCCATATGGTAAATTGAAAAATGAACCATTGAAATTCGTTCTACGACTTTTGTACAATTTTGTACAAAATACGAAATTGATCAATTCATTGTTATTACCCAAATTTCCCCCACCCCCTGCCTTAAAACTAATTATCCGCTTGTTGGCAATACACGGAAAAAAAAATCGTTGTATCAAGTAAAATTTATTTGGATCAATTAAATTAAAGTGTCATATATGCACGACAAAATATTATTTTGGAGTAATTAAAATAATTTCTTGGTTTCAATGCAGGTTAAAGTATTGATGCAACTAACTGTTTGTTGACTGAACCAAATATTTAGTCAATTGAACCATTTTCATAAATTATTTTGATAAAATTATTGCTTCAACATAGTGAATATTTTGTTGAATTGAATTTGAAAAATGATCAAATCAATTGAGAAAAATAATGATTTAGTCAATTTTTTTTGTTGAACAAATTATAATAAATGATCTAATGAACAAACGTTATCATCAGATCAATTTTTTTTGCTTAGCTCGAAACAAATTTTGGATTCAGGTGAAGAATTATGTTGTTAAATTGAATAACAAAATTACTAAATCAAGGAAATTCATAAGCAAATCAAGAAAATTAATTGCTTGCGTTAATTTTGAGAATTTATCCGATAAATTAAATATTTTAGTTGAAAAGTATAATATGTTGATTGAACTTGAAATGCAATCAGTTTGATCAACTGATTGCTAATTTCAATATGAAAATTAAGTTGACATAACATACTGAGTGCTTTAAAAAAGAAAAGTTAAATATACTTCATAGCATTTTATTTATTTTCTGAAACATAAAATCAAACTTCCACTAACTGCATTTCTTTTCAACCGCAATAACTTTTCCATAAATTGGAACCAATCCACTTGCAAATTCACTGTAAGGGCATCAGGGAAAATCAAATTATAATATGTGTTGATCTACAAAGAAGTAATAATAAAAATAAATAGAGTTTAATGTATGTTCTAAACAAGCATAAAGGAAATTCTTGAATTTTCCAATATAAATATACGAAATGCAGCCCCAATGAATGTATCACATGTCCCTTTCTTAAACACTGAATTTAGGTAGCTCTCTATTACGCTTAGAATTAACAATTTGCCAGTTAATGATGATGAATATAACAAATTTAAAGTGAAGGTAATGACACATTACCTTACATTTCCAATTAGGTAGGTTAGGTTAGGTAGGATTATAGCAAAGTACCGTAACTTTGTGAAAAAGACATTAGGTACTTACTGTTTAAAACCGGGCTTAATCTCAGTTTAAATTCATGTTTCGTTTAGAATGTGATGTATGCGATTTAAGATACAACTGATACAAGACAAACTACCTATCATCTTGAAACAAAAATGAACATTTTCTCGGAAGAAACGAGATAATATAATATTTGTAAATAGAATACATAATTATATTTACCTGAATAATCCGCTAATCCAGAACAATTTCCAGACAACAGACATCACTCACCTAACGATCTAACTCCTATCTTAGAACAATATAAAACGAAGAATGAAGTGAACACGTTGTGATAGATAGAAACAGGACAATCTACTAAGCAAGAACATTTTGAATGAATCAGATAATCAGTCGATACAAATATGAAATTATTCCGATTGAACTATTGCATCTATTGAAACAAACAAGAATAAATAGTTCAAATTGACTGTTGAAATTGGTTACTTCAGTGATTTTAAGTTCCAAACCAATTCATTTTTTGTTTTAAACAATATAGTGTACATGCTTGATTGAAAAGCAAATATTAAGGTTGAATTAATATTATTATTCGCTTAAAAGGAGTTGAAAAATGCTTCATTTAAAAAAAATTATTTTGAACCGAGTGAATTCACTTGTTTGAGTCAACCGAATATTATATTTGAGTTAATAATATTATTCGCTTAAAGTAAGTTAAAATATATTTCATTTGACAAGTGTATGTTTGAATCAAGCGTGTTCATTTGTTTGATTTGAATGAATCATTTTTTTGAGATAATATTATAATACTTTGATGTAAATTAGGAAATACTTGACTTGATAAGTCCATTTTTGGTTTAAGAAATTTCTAGGATTAGGTCGACAATTCCATTTTGTTTCGACAATTTTAATATTTCCTTGGACAAATACATTCAGTATTTGATATGAATGAAATTTAATCGAGTTAATCAAATAAAAGTGACTAAATAAATTTTGTCCACGACCACCTAATAATAAGTCAATATTTTACCTCCTAACTAAAGGTATATGGTACCCATATATCAACTGTCGTGAATTATGGTTCATAATACACTGTAGTGTATTATGGTTCATAATTCACGACTAGAGATGGGGGTACCATATGAAATATACTATTAAATCTGTGTATTTTGTTCAGGAAATTTATTTCGGACATATATCGTATCTATAAAATATTGTAATTTTTAGTATTGATACTTTTCATAACGATATTTTCTAATATTAAGTATTTTAAAACAATATATTTATAACGGTACGTTGTATTGATACTTTCTACAGTATCGCCCATCTCTATATATGTCAAATTATTTGAAGTAGATGCCACAACATTTTGAGGTTAGTAATATTCCAAATCGCTACTGACTTTTATTTATTAATAAATAAATTAAGTGTCGTGGACAAAGTATAGTATTCTACTCGCAATTTATGGCCATAATTCACTTGGGTGACTTGCGCCCCTCGCCTGCGGCTCGTGACGCAAACGTCACCCATCGTGAATTATGGCTATCATAAATTGCTCGTTTAATAATAAACTATAGTTGATATAACAAATATTTTTTTCCGTGTATTAGTTGCTGTTCATTAAGTGGTCAGCAATAATGAATACAATATTCGGTTATGGTAGTACTGTAGCTTCCAGTGCGTCGAACGAAAGCAGTTTTAATGTGACAAAACATATTTTCTTCAAAACCAGGACAGTTACCTATGCATGCTGATTTGTTTGTTGAACGACATATTGAAGCAATTGAAGGCTCAACTGAAATTCGTTGTCTTCATTATCCAATATGCGCCAACTTGGCAACTTTCCACGTACACTGTTGTGTTCAGTGTGTGGCCCAAACTGTTCTAACGTATATGTCTCCATTGTAACAACTAACTATAACGATGAAACAGATACATTGTCCACGGTTCCAGAGCTGACACGCGAAAAAGGTGTTAACCAAGAAGATTACATTCCAAGTTTAGAAAAAAAGTTGTGAAGCGTATAACAATGGAGATTTTTGTTCATTTACGGTTGAAAAAGCATGGCCGAATCAAAAGTGCAAATATACTTCAGAAACAGGAAACCACGCCTTGAACTATGTCTACGTAATCTGTCAGAAATGCAGCGAGCGCTAGAGGAAATGTTCGCTACGTCAGAAAACTTTGATGGTAGATGTAACGAAAGGGTATGTTTGAAAAGGAAGTTGACGGGATCTCATTTCTTCCCACAACCGATACCAGTACCTTCAGACAACGGTAAATATCATGATTTCCGTGTCACAATATTTAGTAGGTATGGTGTATTTTTACATGTACTCGAAGTAATATCATCATTTCCATTTTGCTTGCTCATTTTTGATGGTTTGAAAGCAAGTATATCTTAACGGCAATGAAAATGTATATATTTTTTAATGTTTCGCAATGTTATATAGACAGTTCTACCGAAATGTGACAATTTAATAATTTTTTTCTTATTTTTTCTTGAAGAAACTGCTTTGGAAATTGATTCGAGGGAATATATTGAGCAGTAGGGTGGAAATATACCCGCGTAACTAATATTTATATGAAGTAGAAATTTTCCACTACAGAACGATAGCAATGTGCCGTTTAATTTTCAATCCATGAAAAAAAAATTTGATTGAACGAATATTTCCGTGTAGATTGTACTCATATTTCATAATATACTTGATGGTTTACCACTCAATCAATTCTTCATATAAAAATGCGATCACTCTTGTTGCAAAAAAATGTCAAAATTGACGTTGTGCTGCTGTTAAAACCAAGTTATGCAACACTGTTACTAATTTCAGGTATTTTAATTTGGACGGGTCAGAGAGTGCACTTTTTATGCAAGGTATCTTTTTTCGTATTCAGTACCAGAATACGATGGAATCAACATTAATCAGAAAATTTAAAATAGATAGCTAAAATTGGTTTCAGTTCTGAAATCTGATGGAACCACTCAAGTACACGTATTTTTTCACTGAGTACATCACCACTGAAAGTTCGAGAAGAAGAGTACCTAAATCGTCTCCCACTTTTTTCTGCAAATTTAAGTTTTTGGCTCACAACGAATCATAATATTCTGTGAAATAGCTCATGAACTTAGTTATGAATTCCAAAATCAAAAATCGCTATGAAAAAGATTCTTATACGCTATGTACGAGCACTTCATTTAGAATTTTAAGAAAATTGTTAGGAACTAATTTGAGTAAATTTCACAACAGAAAGTGAAAGAAATAGTGATGAACACATAGAACAATTTTCTATGGACAATCATAACTATTGTAAGCTCGAGGAGATTCCTGAATTTGTTAAAATTGAAGAGCAGGTGTACCGGGTGGCCAACTAAGAACGGCCGTCGGCCATATCTCAGAAGTGGATTATAGCACAGGTTCGGGAAAAAAATTTAATGAAAAAAGTGGCCTCGAGAAACGCCTGGAAATTATTTTCAGAATTGTACGTCCACCGCTAAAGGACGTATTCGACAGTTGAAATTTTAAAACGCAAAATTTTTCAAAATTCACTCGATTGAGGAGCATAATAAATATTATAATCAGATTCCTCGACAAACTGCATATTTTTAATATGTCAAGTTTAAGTCTATCTTTTCAAATAAGGGGTGGGGGAGAGTGGGAGCCTTGTTACGAAAAAACGACTGTAATTCGGGTTCTGCTTGACCGATTTTAATGAACTTGATGTTGTTCGAAAGAGCTTTAGTTGAACAATCAAAAATTTGTAAATATGAAGCAATCTAATTGATAACATGAAATGCTAGAGGGCGCTGTTTTTTTTATATTGTGTTTTCTCGTTACAATTTTAAATGGAAGCATACAAATTGGAGTAGATATTTAAAAAGTAGACTAAATTAGTGATAAAACACTGCAAACCGCAAGGGGATATCTCTTTTCTATCCAGAGATATCCTAAGAAACAGGTATATGGCGGGAATTGTTCTTCCAACGTCTAGAAGGCTGGTACGCGTTAACAAAAATTATCAAATTCAGCCTGAATGAAAACATTGGTCTGCAGTAATTTAAACTGTTATCATACTAATGTTATGGTTGTCACTAGATTACCTAAATGTTGCAACAATGAGAACGAATTTTAAAATAATGTGATAAATCGAAAAATTGGAACCTTCAATAAATAACTGGGTACGTCATTACTGCTGTCCTAGATGATTGAAATGTCCATCATTTTCAATGCATGAAATCAATCGCTGACCGGTAGAGAAAACAGCAGCTACAATTTCTGCCCTTGAAATACTTCGTATTCTGTCGTTTCCTTTCAACCATGTCAGCTCTTGTTGCGGGTCTATCGGCATAAACGAGATCTTTTACTCGCCTCCACAAATAAAGATCTAAGCAAGTTAGGTCTGGAGACCTCGGTGGCCAAAGAAATGAGCTTCAAATATCGGTTTTTATTGATATTTGATGCTTTTTATTCACTAACCCATCGCTTGAAAACAAATATAACATTCTAATATAATTGGAAAAATGTAGCGCAACTTACTTCACCAGCCTAGAAGTTGTAAGATCAATTCCCGCCATTTACCTGTTCCTTACGATATCTCAGGATAGGAAAAAGATATCGCCTTGCGGTTTGCAGTGTTTTATTAGTTTTAGTCTACTTTTCAAAGATCTACTCCAATTTGTATGGTTCCATTGGAAATTGTTACAAGAAAACACTAAAATAAAAAAATAAAACAGCGCCCTCTAGCATTTATGTTATTAATCAGATTGCTTCATATTGACAAATTTTCGATTGTTCAACTAAAGCTCTTTCAAACAACATCAAGCTTATTAAAATCGGCCAAGCAGAACCCGGCGTTTTTTCGTAACAAGGTTCACACCCCACCCCTTATTTGAAGAGATGCACTTAAACTTGTCCCATTAAAAATATGCAGAATTTGTCGAGGAATCTGATTATAATATTTAATATGCTCTTTAATTGAGTAAATTTCGAAAAATTTTGCATTTTGAAATTTCAACTGTCAAACACACTCTCTAGCGGTGGGTCTACAATTCTGAAAATAATTTCCAGGCGTTTCTCGAGGCCACTTTTGTTATAAATTTTTTTTCCCGACCTGTGCAATAATCCACTCCTAAGATATGGTCGACGGCCGTTCTTATTTGGCCACCCGGTACACATTGCGAGGTGTAATATCTATTGCAGGGAGAGAGATAAATGTTAATACTATTGGGTATTATGTCCCGTTTGTCAAGCAAGAATGTTTAAACTACTGGGAACTCTATGACGATACTTAAAATAAAGTAAAAAACGCTTCTAAAACAAACAAAAATTATGTAGAAACCCTTTTATATACTAAATAAATGAAAAATTCAATGTCACTTTGAATTATTCAAAAGACCGCCTAAACTATGGATTGTATACTCAGGTACTTTCCATACAGACAACGTAGCCTCACAGCTGCTAGCAATTGTACCGTAATCAATGAGTTTGTGAGATAATTTTGTGCAATCATATTCAAAAGCTTCCTAACGTCTAGTACTCATTTCGATCGCAAAGCCAAATGAAGCAATGCAGATGAATTAAATACAAAAGAAGAAAAAAATTTAAGGTGCACTTAATGAACAGCAACTAATATTGCCAACAAGCGGATAATTAATTTTGAGGCGAGGGGTGGGGAAAGTTTGGGGTATAACAATAAATTGGGGGAATTTCGTATCTTGTACAAAATTGTACAAAAGTCATGGAACAGAATGCCATCGTTCAATTTCCAATTTACCCTATGGGGGGACTAGCGACATCTGTCGCCAGCCCCCCCTTTTATTTGTTAATAACTTATCACTTGTACAAAAATCAATTATGCTTGTACAAAAATGTACATAATGAGTACAAAATTGCTACGTATTCAATATTATGATTTGGGTTTTTGGGGAGGCTGGGGACATGTACATTAACATTTAATCTCAGTAATGGAGAGAAAAGTTCCAAATACAAGGAAATGGAGTTGATTGGAGGGGAAATAGCTGTTTTCTGCATACATCTTTGTAAAAGAATAGAGACACACAAATACTGTGAATCCTTCATGATAACGCAAACTGATACAATCAATTATATAATAGTATAGTACACACCGAGGCGGGAAGAGTTTCAATACTGTCAAGAGATTAGTTTTAGTTAACCAAGACGCGCAGGAACGAAACTCCCTACCGGGGTTAGTATACTATTTTATAACAACCATCATATCCCGATCAAAAGTTAATAAATCTTTGTTTCGTTCTGAACAAACCTAAAATATTACATTCGACAACTACTGTCATCAATATAAATAAATGTCAGATAAAGTCTGATGGATATTAAGCTCGCGAATATTAAATTAAGAAAAATGTCATCCGATGAAGAATTGATGGATTGTACCCCTCCATGAATAGGTATTATAATATCCATCAATGAGTTATATTTTAAATATAAGTAAAAAATATTCATCTAAAATAGATAATATTAGGTAACGATCACATTATTTCAGAGGCACTTTCCAACCTCCATTGACGTTAGTAATGACAGCAATATATACAGGGTGGGGCAATCTTCTGACATCGGAGGATTACATCGTTGTGGTGAGAGATAGAACTTTATTATTTTGTGTGAGCTAATACAGTTAGTGAGGGCACATTTTGAAAATACTTTAGATTCTACAGGGTGTTCCAAAACCACGTAGCAGCACAGACTTACATTTTTTTAAATGGAACGTACTATGTTTTCTTCAAGAATCGAAAAGAACTCACCGAGAGCGTTACAAAAATATAGCACTCTAATATATTATAAGGGTGTTTTACAAAGATATGGCCAATTATTAGCAAAAAAGACCTCCTCTTTAACACTCTGCAAAACAGTAAATTGAAATAAATCAACAGTTTTTTGTATTCATATGTCATACACACATCATTGGCCATGCTCAGTATTAATTCCTTTTTTCATCTGTGGCTTCTTTAATACAGGGTGAAACAAAACGCAAATCAAGCAATATCTCAAAATTTATAAATGAATCACCCTATAAGTCTTTTTACAATTTGTTAGTACAATTAATAAACCTTCAAACGATGTAGTAAACTTAGGGCATTAGTTAATGGAAAATCGTAGATATTTTATGATAATGGTCAAAAACAAGACAAAAAATTAGACATCAGCGAGACTCATCAGTCGCCTAAAAAAAATTATAGACATTGAACAGCGCTCCTCTCCGAAATTCAGGCGTGACGTCATCGCATATGAAATCTCTCGTTCAGAGAGCTGATACCGCGCCGATTGGTTTCGGTTAGATAACTACTAATAGCTAGTAACAGTATTCTGCTATTTTATATGCTTATTATTATACGTTTTAACAAACTCTAAACAGTGTTGTGTTTGTCAAATAAGAACGTTTAGAAATAATTTAAACTATTCGACACAATAGACCAGAGCCAGAGTAAAAAAAGCTTTAAATATTGTGCTGTACCAGAATGTAAAAGTACTACGATTGAAACATCTAACAAAACATTTATTTCTATCAACAAGGATGCAAAAAAAACGGAAGCAGTGGCAGTAAGGCATTAAAAGACTCAAGGCATTTACTGATAAGTCAATATACTTTGTTTGTGTATTCTTAAGATTTCATTTTTCTTCAATAGAGCGTTATTGGAAACACGAATTTACTGTCTTGCAGTAATTGTGATGACCTTAAATAAATAGTGCTCGACCTTAAAACAGTCATAAAATTTGGAGTTAGTGAAACATGAAACTCTAAAATGACATTATATTAAGGTAGGTGTCACAAATGACAGAGATCACCTACACATTGTTACATATAAATATGAAATAAAGTCGGTGCCGTAATCGCGCACAATAATAAGGACAAGTACTAACCTTAATAATGTTTCCCTCATTCAAAACATCAAATGCGCATGCGTATATGTCACTATAAGGACAGCACTATTACTGCTTGACCATATAAAAGTTCCAATAACTCTCTATTCTGAAGTACAGAATCTTTATAAATTACCTTATAAAATACGTTGTGAATCCATATTGAGGGGATTATTGGAAACCACACGCTTGTATCAATCTAAATTTTCTAAAATACGTAGATTATATTGTTCTTATAGCTTGTGGTGTTATTAATGTTCAAAATTATTTAATAAAATAATGAATCAGTACCTCACAAATTAAATTTTATTAAATATTGCTTTTTTCCAAAAAACGGGTAATCTTTTTCAGTAGATCATCAACAAAACTGGCGTATATTATATGTTTTAAAAGAAATTATTTTATTTGATTCAAAGTCTGGATCAGCACTATCTGTAGAGTAGGGAGGGTGAGTGTGTAGGCTCACAGCACTTAGGCCACATGTGACCCATTGTACATCCTCCCGAGGAGTTGTCCTCCTAGGTCATTGTCCATCCTGTCCTTCTCAGGAAGGTGGACAGGTCACTGGGAGACATCTCCTTTATATCGGCAGGTGTAGGCCAAGACTCACCGAACACACACTCTCTTATTGACGATAACTCCGGACACTCGCATAAGACATGCCTGACAGTTTCATCTTCCTGTTCACACATCCTGCATAGAGGTGTGTCCACTAGCCCCATAGTATGGAGGTGTTTACTTAGTTGACAGTGACCAGTCAGAAATCCTACTGTTAAACGTAGGTTTTTCCTGGTCATCGCCAAATATTTCTTCGGCGCCAGCTTCCGAGGGTCGCCCAGGGTGATCCTGGCAAAACTGCATCCTTTGATTCCATCCCATCTCTCAAGGGATTGAGCATGGGTGTAACGTTTGGCTAGTTCCGCAATTGTCGAAGTCGTTAGGCCGTAAGTGTCACTGGGTCCTAGAATTTTCAGTCCAGCGGCTTCCCTGGCTAAAGAATCAGCAATGCGATTTCCTTTACTCCTGTCGTGCCCTTCAACCCACCTCAGGATAATGTTGTTATCTGCCGAGACGTCAGCTAAATCTTGGTGGCACTCTAGTACTAGCCTCGATATAACACGTTGTCTGTTCAAGGCTAATAGGGCTTGTCTACTATCAGTGCAGATTATTATGGTTTTGCCAGAAATTCCTCTTCTGGTTAGTTCTTTTGTGGCAATTGAGATACCAGCCAGTTCTGTTTGAACCACGCTGGTATTGTTTCCCATTTCCCACTTAATCTTGAGGCTCAGTGCTCTCGAGTAAACTCCACAGCCTGAGCCTTCTTTCATTTTTGAACCATCTGTATATATGCGTATTGCATTTGCAGCATCTGGCTCTGTGTTCTGTTTTATTTGAATTTTGTAGGGTTTGTTGAACAAAAACCTGGGTTCAATTGCATCGTTGGCTGCCTGCAGGAGAGGTAGCGCAGTGAGCGCTTCCTTCCATAGGCTCAACCTCAATTGGCCCATTCCTACTTCGGGGTTTACACCAGCCGTGCGCAATCGTACCATTGCCATTAACGCAACCTCCTTGACGTGTAGGTCCAGAGGGGTCAGACCAGTAATTAGTTCCATTGCTGCAGTTGGTGTTGTTCTCATGGCTCCTGTGATGTTCAAACAAGCCATTCGCTGTATTTGATATAATTTTTGGATGGCCGTTGCTTGTAGAACCTTCGGTCCCCATGCAATTGCTCCATACGTTAACATGGGTCTTATTATTGCAGTGTAGATCCAGGTGACCACACGGGGCGACAGACCCCATGTGCGTCCCACTGTCCTCCGACACTGCTCATATGCCACATATGCTCTTTTTGCTCTGCTGTGTAGATGAGAGTTCCATGTTAGTTTCCTGTCGAGGGTAATACCAAGGTATTTCACCTCTTCCGAAAAGTTTAGTTTGCTTTTGAAGATTTCGGGAGGTTTCAAACCCGATAAACTTCTTTTCCTGGTGAAAAGGACCATCTCAGTCTTTCTGGGATTGATCGACAATGAGTGTTCCTTACACCATTTTTCAATTAATTTAAGCCCATCCTGCGCTCTATCGCACAGTGTGTTCACAAATTTGCCAGTCTGCAAGATAACTATGTCATCTGCGTATGCAATTGTGTAGAATCCATTGTTGTTGAGGTGATTAATCAGGGTGTCTAGGACTATGTTCCACAGAAGGGGTGATAAGACTCCTCCTTGTGGACATCCCCTCATGACCAGTCCTCTTACTGTGATGTCTTCTACATTGATACTTATTGCTCTACTAGAGAGCATCTTGAGTATCCATTCTCCTACTACCAGAGGTACATTCCTGGAGTTGAGTTGAGTTGTTGGGTAATTGTGGATCAGCACTAACAAATATCGCTTTTTTTACCAGTGCATCTGAATCTGATGTAAACATTTGGAACTAATATGTTACCTGTTCCATCAAAATAAGTTTTTCTTTGTTTTTCTCAACATTGGTGATTTAATATCCACTACACAATCATCATAAATAGCATCTGGAGAAGCTCCTATAATTATAACTATAATTGGGCAGTCTGCAGTTAAAAAAATTCCATTTTTTTCCATTTTTTCGAAAATCGTTTTTCAAGAATTTTAAGTACGTTTTCTTCTAAATCTAAACCTCTTTCCATTGCTTCTGTTTGGAAGAATTTTCCCCTAAAATGTTTTCTACAAGGATCCCGCCATAGGTGCCACACACTTAACAGAAGCATAATTATGCTTTTGATGTGGTAATACGACCATATCGCATGCTTGACAGAAAGTTTTAAAACTATTGCAGTCGGTTGTTTGATTGGGGTGTAGGGTCACAAATTTATTTTTTAACCAATATAAAGAACCTATTTAATAGATTTCCAGTATTGTAATACCCAGGCCTACTATTCGTAATTTATTTTTTTTTGCTTCTTCAAGGTGTTCTGAAAGACTATCATTGATCACCCCTCGATTTTTTTTTCTTTCCAAAGACCATGATAGTTATAAAATTTTCAAAGGTCTTACAAAGGTCTTAGCTGATGAAAAAGATAACACTGTCTCCGTAGTGGACGGTTCCTCGCTCCTACGATGGAGCCACTTGAGAAAAGAAATAACATGTTCACAGCCTTCCTCCAAAGCAGAACAATAACACTTAGCTTCGTCTATTTTTTCTTAAACTCTAAAACGGTACAAACAACTTTGTAGCATTTTGAGTTTAGTTTATACTCGGGTGTCATTCCTGCTAATAAAATACTTTCATTTATTCCTTTTTTGTAACCTATAGCGTTACCTCCGTAACTTTGTCCACCAGACCAGAATAAAATAAAACATCTGGAATCACCCTGTATATCATTTGAGAGAGCATGATGTATTTATGAAAATATTGACATTTTTAATCTTCCTGACCCGAAAATAGCCAAAAACGATGTGTCACATTGCATAATATTATAATTTAATAAACTCGTGTTTTTCATTGAAAAAGTCCATAATCATTAGCAAGTTCCCTTTTAGAAGATTTAATGAGTCTGCTTTTAAACATTTTATTAACACAAAAATTTTATAAGTAATTCAAATTAAATAAATTCTATGCAAGGCACGTTAGTCAGAAGCGTAATGTTTGTGCACGGTAACTTTCATATGCTGTGACGTCACAGTCATAGTCTTCGCCCCGCTACGGTATGCTTGTAATTGGTTGTATTGGGAGAACAACATATTCTATTGACATGAAATTTACAGAATCATATTTTTATCCTCAGTACTTTGTTTTAAGACAGTTAAAAGTGATTTGAAAATTTTAGTAAACGAGCCCTAGAACGGATGATATAACCAATCATTCTGGTTTATAAATAGAAGGGACAATATCACTTTCATTGTAACTTGCAATCTATTATATATCTGAAATGACATTCATACATTTTCACCAGCATTGTCTCTATCTACCTTCTACGATGGGGCGCAATTACACCGAGACTGGTCAGCAAGTGATATTGCCCATTCTTTTTACAAACCAGAATGGTTGGTTATATCTTGCAGATATACCAGCCACTATCATATCACTCACTTTATATTTTACTTGTACAAATTCCGTTGAAAAAAGTTTCCAAAACATGTGTGGGTTATTTTTTCGGCACAAATATCAATACTTTACTGAATCGAGTTGGTTTTTATGGAAATGAACCATGACTAATACTAATATTGAAAATTGTAATACCGTCGATAGGGAATTCCAATGTTAAATGTTGAATCATGACTATGCACTTTGTTGTAAACAACTGAATATTAATTGTTCGAATAGTTCATAACGATAAAAAGTCACTGCTTTGAAGCCCGAACAATATAACCTTGCAAGCAAAACATTCGATCCTGTTCGATCCGTTAGTTACCGATATTATTCGCAAATAAAGTTGGTATCTTGGTCATGAGATCGTGACTTTTGGGAGAAATAATTGAAATATCACATGTCTTAATAAATACCTGACCATACAAACCGGCGTCATTCAATATTTCACATATCCAGAGCTGGGAGTGACGAAAAAATAAATAACTAGTAATTCCGATACTTTTTGGAACTGGCGGAAAGTAATAATAATAATACTTTATTCATTTTGATCATAGTACATGATATAGGACAGGTCAAACAGAAAAGAGGATATTCCATTAAATACGACTTACTTATTACCTAAACAGTTAAATTGAAATCGTTTGTTTGAAAACTCTGATACATCATAAAAACATTCGACAATTGATGGTTTCAGCTGACGCCATACTGTTGTGGATCGTGTGAATCGTATTGTAGTGCTATTTAGCGACACATCGAAAGTAGGCCTGAGGTAAAAAAAATAGGTGACTACTAAGGGTAATTAATGTGGCGCCATCTACATTTCAATCGCTTAAAAATATCAATGTTGCCATGTTTGAATTATAAATGAACTAGATATTTCAGTGTTCCTGTGGAAACCCGAGACACCTTAAATATATTTGTGATATTAATAGAAGTGGAAAAATTGTGTATTTTGTTTGTTTTAAGTTGAAAACTTTATCTATTTATTGTTCTTGCCAGAACTTTATAAAAAAAACTTAAATTATTATTTTTAAGTTGAACGCATGCTTTTCTAAAGTTGTTTTATCCAAGACCATGGTGTTCTTAGTCACCAATAAATCATTTGCTCTTTTTTCAAGTACTCTGAGGATCTTTTTGTTCCGTTATTGTGGCTCATGTCTCAAACATTTGAATTCATGAAGGGGTTTGATTTCAAAAAGGATTGGAGAACCTTTTCCCCATTCTGGCGCTTTAAAGGTATATGCAGTATCTTTAATGAACTGTTTTTCATCACGGACATAATCCAACATTTGCCATAACATTGCAAACACATGCTTGCATCTACCCAATATTCCACCCACACAATTGCATTTACCCCAGATCACTTCGCCATCTCCATTAATTAAAGCTCCGGAGGTGTAAATCGTTCTTTTCATACTTGCATGAACCTTAGTTTTAATAAATGTATTCCCATTGTCATCATAATGAATTAAAGCATTTTGAACTTTGTTCGCTTTGAATATTGTATATCCCAAATTATGGGGCTTAATTGCGTGGATATCTCGACAAATTTTTTGTCCATGACCGTTTTGGAAAACTGAAACAATTTTATTTCACTATGGTATTGCGCTGGTAACATTGTGACAATTACTTATCTTTGTCCATAATAGAAGTGTGGCGAATAATAAATATATATATTTTCAACTTAAAACAAATAAAGTACACAATTATTGTGAGAAACCTTTTTTTCTTATATATATTATGTATAAACTATAATTTTAAAATGTACACGAAATAGTATATTACGTAACGTGTGCGGAAAGTGACATTTTTCACACGAGTGGGAAGTATTGTCTCACGAGCGCAGCCGAGTGAGACAATCCCACGAGTGTGAAAAATCACTTTCGCACAAGTTATGTACACTATTTTTCCTACGACCACGCGATATACTTTTACCAAATTAGGCATGTATAATCTTGCTTTTTTATGTAGATGTGAGAGGTTTTACATATGTGTATTTGTAAATACTTTATATGGTTTTGATTACTTACCTTTGAAATTGGCCCAGAAAATTGTGATTTTTATGCAATGGAAAAAAGTACCTTTATAAAAAAGTTAGGATTAATATTTAACTTGTTGCCTACCTGTAGGAGATTGAAAGTATTAACTAGCTATTTTAAGGATTCATTGTTCAAATAATTGAAAACGGATATTTATTGTTTTAATAACGATTTAATAATGAAAGTCCAATAAATGTCGATATAAACACATTTTATTTTGGAGAATAAATAAACTGTTTTGTATATTTCCTTAGCGCTTATTAGTATCTTGGACAAGAACCATAATCTACAACAGTACAACAGTGGGATGGCTGAGCGGTCTAGGCATGCGTGGGCTCGATTTTTGACAAGCAGTAGGGTGGTTCGAGTCCGGGCT
>CAJUYG010000244.1:26979-55174 GCA_910591675.1 Galerucella calmariensis | reverse complement strand
GCGCGTATCGAAGGCGTGTACCCAGGTCTAGGGGATGGCCGAATGTTGATTGTCCTTTACAGAGAGAAAGAGAATTCACTAGTAGGTGGTATTCAGAACGGACAATAAACATTCGGCCATCCCCTAGACCTGGGTACACGCCTCCGATGCGCGCGCACAGTTACACTTTATCTCTCTTTCAAGTTCTGAATACTACCTACCAGTGAATTCTCTTTCTCTCTGTAAAGGACAATCAACATTCGGACATCCCCTAGACCTAGGTACACGCCTTCGATACGCGCGTACTGTTATACTTTCTCCCTCTTTCAAGCTGTTTTTCTCATATTTTCCTTGTCGTACTTGTGTAATCCAGGAAGGTTTCATAAGAAATTACGTGATCTGTATAGAATTACTGTCGAACAAAGAGCCGACAACTTTAAGTTCGCACAATATATACAGGGTGTCCCAGACTAATTTATCCATGCTATATCTCTTAAAGGAATAGAGATTTTCGAATGGGACAAAAACTGATCTATTCCATTTCTAATACACTTTAATATGGCGTAGAAAAAAATCATCCCCTAAATATTCATCCCTTAGTTACAACCCCTAACTTTAAATTTTTCAATAGCAGCCTGTAAATTTTTTTATAATTTCTGATGTGGCCTTCCATCGTCTATTCAACACATTATTCAAAAATAAAATCGGTTTCTTAAATGATCAAGAAAATATCAGTTTATTTTTGTTAGATTAATAAAAAAGCATTAAAGCTTCAAGGAACTATGAAAATAAATAAATGAAAAAAATAAATAAAAATAACAATTAACTAATTAATATTATTCACATTAAATGTTCGAATTGTAGTCCATCTGCTGCAACACACATTTCTAATCGTGCTAGAATTTGTCGAATTGCTTGTCTTATATTTTCTTTTATTTCGTCTACATTTTGCGGTTTTGATTGATGAACAATATCTTTTATCACTCCCCAAAAGAAAGAGTCAAGAGGTGACAAATCCGGAGAATGTGCCGCCCACATAATTTCTGGAGAGTTGTTTGCTATCCAGTGGTTATCGAAACGATTTTGTAGGTAGTTGCTAACGATTCTGGCATTGTATGGAGGAGCTCCGTCTTGTTGCCACCACATTTCTTGACGATCATTAAGAGAAATATCTTCTAGCAAATCGGGAAGTATATATGTTTTCTAAAACATCTAAATATTGAATACCTGTTAGAGTGCCGTTAAAAAAGTACGAACATCTAATGTAAATAATATTAATTGGTTAATTTTTATTACATTTATTTTTATAGTTCCTTTGAGCTTTAAGGCTTTTTTGATTAATTAAAAAAATAAATAAAAAATTAACTGATATTTTCTTGATTATTTATGAACCGATTTTATTTTTGAAAAAATTTGTTGAACAGACGATGGAAGACCACAACCAAAATTATAAAAAATGTACAGGGTGCTATTAAGAAATTTAAAGTTGGGGGTTGTAACTAAGGGATGAATATTTAGGGGATGATTTTTTCTACGGAATATATGGAAGTGTATTAAAAATGGAATAGATCAGTATTCATCCCATTCGAAACTCTCTATTCGTTGGGATATAGCCTGGATAAATTAGTCTGGGACACCCTGTATATTACGGCAAGTATACATACCTGCGGCAAATGAATTAAAATTCTATACCTGCTTGTACAGCATACGGAAAAGTTTTGTAACTTATACGTTTATTAAAAGGACGATTAACATTCTCGAACATTAACGATAAAATATGTCGATTGTTAATAGCCCTGATTAATAAACTTGTTGGTTAAATAGCTTTTAATATTACATTATTGTGGAGGCAGCATCCGTTCTATTCAATGTTTATCGTGAACGTGGATATTGCTTCGACACTGATTCTACACCCAAAGACATGAGTGAGATGAGAAGTTTAAAAATTAAATGTTTTGCTTTGTAACAAAGAGAAGTAACCTAAAAATATAAGGGCCCATTCAATAAAATATTTCATCAAAGAGTTATCTAAATACAAACAATACATAAAAAAGTATGTATTTCTATATAAATCTCATTCCATCCTATAAATAAATTACATTTCGATTAACTCTGTGGTTTCTTGAAGGTCACGTTTTCTCAGTAAGTACGCCCTATCTTTGAAAGCAAAGATCAATCAATATATCCTACCAAAAAAAACAATTTAAATTATCTGGAAGTGTATTTTAATTTAATTTACGCTTATACCTATGTATTTTAATGACAAACTCAAATGGAATTTTCGAAACGAATTACTTGAAGAAGGCCAAATCCTTCACCTATAATTAATCCATTGTTAAACGTAGAAAAATACATTGAAAACAGTAAAAAAATTAATTTGGTTGTTGTTCACTTCTATTTTCATCACGTAATAAGATATTACATTGATGTGCTGTTTATGTTCAACATTGTTGTAAAAAACGTAAAGATAAGAACATTTAATTATCCGTTACAACCAGGATGACATGGAACATTAGAGATTTGTGTGAAAATTACTCTTTATATCAAATATGTAACAATTATTTTCAGAATGATATTATGATTTATTTGAACTAGCGTGCGTAAAGTACCGGGTGGCCAAATAAGAATGCAAAGTGCTGTATGTCGGAAACTTTCCGGAGGAGAGACTTGAAAGGAAAATTTCATGCCATGGAATCAAAATGACAATATCACACCAGTATTTATTTTTATTCATTTGTCTTTTTATCCAAGAATAAATTATGAAATAACATAATTTCGTAATACTATATTTAGTTGAAAAAGTTCAAAAAAAAACGTCTAGTGGTATAATAAGCAAAAAGGACCGGTTTTGGAATAAAAATAAAGCCTCTTTGAATGCTCTCGAACTATCTTCTATCACACTTAATGTCTTCTTAGAGCCTAGACCGTCGTCTAAATGCAAAATCAATTCTTCGTTATTGTAATCTGATGAAATAAATAATAGATTGAAGAAATAGTAACTTACAATAGATGCGCCCAGAATGGCAACTACTTTGATGTTGGAACGGTTCCATACCTTAAAACTGGAATTATTAGTCTAAAGAATTTCATTGAAAATTTTCTATTTTCCATAATCATGCCAAATATTCAGTGACCATAATCTATTCCTCGGTCGATAATTAGAGATAACGAACATATTGTGAAATATATAAGGTAATATTTTTAATTTTCAGTGACCTTAAAATTTAGTATGCTACTCCAAAATGTTTATGATATGGAATACCTATATGTCCAACGTGCGAGACATTTCTTTCGTACTGACTTATGCTAAAACATTGGTCATATTGTCTTCCATTGTTTTAGCTGTGCATGTGTTTTCCTAACGTTCATTCAAAAAAAACACTTCATTTCGATAGATACGCCAGAAAGTGTTTAACAAAACTTTCTCGAATTGTTCTTAGCTTTGAAAAACTTTTTAAGTTCAAGTCAAAAGTTTTATTTTTCTTTTACAACTCTCACTGGTGTCCATCTTGGAAAGCCAAAAATAACTAAAAGAGTTTTCTTTCCTCTACTTTTGTCTCAAGGACACGTAGTTTCCAAGATACACTTTGCAATCCGTTACAAATCATTTATTACAATTTGTCACTGAAAGGAGAAGTTAGCAAAAGTATGCGTTGGTGTTATACCTTCGAAATAGGAATAGACGAACGTTCTTATCAGATTTTTAGCACCTATTAGTTTAATTGTATAGCATTTTAAATCCCTTTTATCATACAATATCGAATGTTAAAAGTTTGTTAAACATTAATTCGGAACGTTAAAAAGGTGTAGCGAACGTAAGGATGTGTCCAAGAACGCGTTTTGATTAGCTTGACGTCACGGAACAGCAGGCAAGATCGGTGTTGAAGGAATAGGTAGGTATATATCCTACGTGCAAAATTTACATCTCAATCACTCAAATTTAAATAATATTCTTATTAATATGCTTATTTATATACAGTCTCATTTAAAAAAGATAAATACTCGTTCTCGTTGCTTAAAATACCACCAACGAGGAATGTTTAAAAGGCCAATCTGATAATCTTCCCAAAGTGTACTCGCCTATAAAAGCAAATTTTCTTTTCAAGAATTCCTTTGTTTCATTTCCACGAAATATATCCTAGAATTGAAACATTTTGATTTGACTAGTATTATAAGACCGTTTCCGTTCTGTAAAGTCAATTTAATTTTAAACTACTTCAATATAACCATAATTATAATATAATACATAAACGTGTTAAATAATGTCTGATTACTAATAAAATATCTTAATATCGTTTGAGATTGAATCAGATTGATGGAAACAATAATTTATAGATATTTATCGTGTTTAGTTATTAACCATCTGGAACGAATATCATAATGTAGGTGATACTTATTTATTTCCTTGTTAATAATCTTCATTTTTTATATCTAATTATATTATTTATTAAGACATACGCATCAGACCATAGTGCCACAAGAAATATTTTGCATTGCTAAACTTTATTATTGTGATTATACAAAGTTAGATTGATGGGTTATTTATTTTAGTTATTTCTTGATTTTCCATGCAGTAACTTCGAGTGCAGGACCGTAACCGACAGCTGCCATCTATCACTAGATGGTCATTTCAGGCTTGTTCCAACAACAATCAGGAACCTCCAGCACCAATCAGTATATAGTAACTAGACATAGTGAACAGGGAGATAACATCACTGTTTGCAATGGTCAACTTTTCTTTGACAATTTCTAAACAAACATAATATAAGGTTTGTTTTAACCACAAATCCTGATAAATTTATTTTTATGGTTGGAGCATCTGACAGTTTGTGCTATACATGCGCTTATGTTGGCATCGTTAATCACCTGGTTCAAAGGCTTCCACGATTGTTATCATTTATATAATATTGATATATATTCAAAAAAGAGAATGGAACAAAGTAGGAACTTATATTTATTGTTTTTGGGTACTCTTGCTATAAATATAGAAATAGTATGTTAATTAATGTTTGACATATTAATTAATATAGGTAATAATGTTATAGTATATCAAGGCCCGGTTGTAGAATTACAGCTTGAAGCCCAACTTAGCCAAACAAATTCCTAAACCTCCGTTTAATTTCCTATAATGTTGTACAATTCTTTCCGAACTAGAGTTTAACCAAGCTTGGTTTTTTAAATAAAGCATTTGGCAACGCTGGATTCCGGTGCTTAAAATATACTCTGCAGCAAAAGCCTACAGCCAAAAAGAAGAAAAGAAGAAGAAAATTAATTTTATTTTGAGGTTTTGTCTGTAGTGTGTATGCTCGAAAATCAAAGTGAAACATAGGTCAGTAAACTTTACCCCAAGGGAGGAAACACTGCTAGCCCATTTTGTGAAAAAATATAAAGGCGCTTCGGAAAACAAAAAACTGATGCTATCACAAATACAGAAAAAAGTAAGTGTTGGCTCGTAGTGGAGAAAAAATTCAACGCTGAAAGCGGTGCCTCCGACAGAAGCGCCTCACTTATTTTCTCACACTTTATTATTGGGTAAACAAAAATAAATTTTAGGTTATGCTTTCTCTAAACTTAGCTTTATTGCCTTAAACCATTAAAATCTTTTGAACTAAGCTTTTCCGGCGAGTTTATCCCTAAATCCATATGGTACAACACACTTTGTTCACTAAACCACTGTTTGTAGTTTATCCCACCCTAAACGCTCAATGTACAACCGGGTCTTAGTATTAAGAACGGTAAGGGTTGTTTACCGCAATTTTGCTGGAGACCGGTATAATACCTACCCTTAACGTTCGAGATGCTTATATCATTTTTTGCGCGATCGTATTGAAATAAATTTCGAATAACATAATCGTTAACCAATCGTTTGTATGTCTGGTTGGAACGTATTTGATTTACTGCGCACAATCCTGACGGTTTCTGACGCTGGTTGTAGCAAACCCATAGTTGAAATATTTTGAATGTGTCAAGTAGGGATATTAATCATAATTTTTCTTGATAACGGTAGCTTGAACGATAACGAAATGTTGGGAATAAAAATTTGAAACATATTATTGTGTTTTTATTTCCTAAGAAAATAACGGAGAAAAACCTAGGTATAGAGAGACACAATAAATATCGTTACATTCAAATTAAATTAAAAAATCGAACGTATCGGTACAGAAACGGATCAGCACTAAAAGCGAAATAATCTCCAATAATATTCTAACGGTGGTGGAGCTAAGCCGGTGTACCTACGTTTATGGCGTTATTTTCTTTTTCAAATTGGGTAATGGTAAGAAAGTCATTTCCAAAAATCCGTCATCGCCTACTTGCACTTTGAAGTCCTTCTTTTTTTTATTCCAATCGGATTCACAGCAATTTAATTTATTTTTTTCGTTTGTTCCTTTTTCTACAAGTAATATTGCTACCGCAGCTAATTTTTCAGCCGATAAATGTCTAATCATGCACTACATGCTCTATACGCTACGTGTCGGTATTATGTACTTGTGAAATCTAATGCCAATTGAATAAAGTGGATTTCGTGTGCTGATTTAGCATCCTTTTTTGCGTAAAGAAACATCACCAAAGATTACAGAATTAAATATTTATTCTCTAATCTTTGACATCACCCACCATATACGATGAAATGCTTGATCAATATTATGGACACTGTATAATATATATTTCACAGAATTCCATTGTTTTCTTACCAGCACAAGCAAAGACGAAGGATCAGATTATTCAAAAGAGGCCGTCACGCCAGACAGAGATCGTCGATAAAATCCCTTGAATGGGCGGATCGGAGAATGAAAGTGCGTGATATCGTACATATCATAATAAGATAATGTTTGTATATTTTGAAACAAATAAAAAGCTGTTTTTGTGTTACTTGACTTACTGTGCATATATTTGAGCTAATACTTCGTCCAAACAAAAATTTAAGTGTGGTTTCATGACCCAAACTATAGAATGTGGTTTGAAACGATGTAAGAAAGTCGTACTGTTTCAAGTTATTTTAAAGACACCAAATAAGTATGAATTAACGTTGAGCGAATGTTGTCTAGGTACCAAACTAAAAATAGGGTTCAATTTACTGAATAAGTAGTAGAGTTAGTAGTAGAAGAAGTAGTAGTATAGTACCTCTAGTAGTAGTTAAGTAGTCATTGGCTAGATCGATCACCCAAAGTTAAATTAAGCTATGGATTAACGTAGACGGAAAACATTATGTCGGAATTCAGAAAGATACATACGGCTTGGTTTCATTAAAAATGATACAATACAAAATTACCTCAATGCATATCTTTATATTTCCTTATCAAAGATGTTTACCGTTAGTAAATTATTCCAATTTCCATAATATCAACACAATATTCAAATTAAAATTACTGTTCACCAGCCATGAGTTTAAATGTGAATTTTTATAGTTTTATTTTATCACAATATAAATATTTATTCTAATTTCAAGGTGGTACACCTATTCTGAATAATCTTTTTTACTCGATAATTGAGAAGATAATCCTTCGAAAAAATTTCATGGAAGAAGCACCCTGTACATTTCATTATCTATACAGTGAGGTCGTAAATTTTGGTAAAACTGAACTGAAAATAATACTTTTGTGTGAAAAAACTGAAACGGATTGATTTGTGAATTTAATTTCAAATTATCCACCATGTCCTAAATTGATTTGAACATGAACTGCAAATCATCTTTAATTTTAAAGATTTTGCTTTTTTGGTACCTATTCAATCATAGCTAAGTTCATCAGGAAGAGAATATTAAAAACAATGCGATATTTCAAAACTTGCTAGAAGATTGACATTTTGTCACGAGAAAAAATTCAGTTGTCTTCTTAAACATAGTACTCATACGAAAAGAAGGGACCTAGTACGATCAGAACCATTTTCACTTCAAGGTACGGATATTCTAATGGTGATCAATATTAAGTGGTTAAGCCAATAATAAAATATGCGTGGTGGACAAAGACGGCACAAAAGAATAAAATGGTAAGAGTAAGTAATATGTAAAGACTCCTCTGTCTCAGTACTGCAAAGATAGTGAGAAGCACGTTAACAACAGTACTAGAAGCCTAATGTAGCATTCTCCCATTACAAGAAGGGATGAGATTATTTAGGCTGCCACCTACCAAATCAGAATACACATCCATTGAGGACGTAGAAATAGACTATCTGACAACTAAACTTCTCGCCGGTCCTACATATGAGGTAGAAATACCTCACAGAAAAAACTGGCCAGACGCAGGCAGACAGACATACTTTCAAGCGGAGATTTATGCATTCCTAAAATGTGCCAGTATAAACAAAATATAGGTTTCACGCTCATAGGATAAACATATTTAGTGACAGGCAGGCAGCCCTAAAATAGTCGCAAGGTAACATCCAGACTGATAAAGGAATATAAGAAAGAGCTGTCAGACCGCACCAAAGTAAGATTAGTGTAGGTGCCGGGGCATAACGATATTGTCGCATTCCTATCCATTCCCTTCACTGGGGTGAATGTATTGATGTGACTTCAGCGTGATATCCAGTACAAAATTATGCTCCAATAGCTTCAGGAGGAATGTTATCTACCTTGTACTGGTGAGATGCAAATACGCCAAAACCAGTCTACTCTACAAGTGATATTGTCCCTTCTACTTACAGAATGGTTGGTTATATCGTCAAGATAGCCCAACATCGTTTAACTTAGAAGTGTAATTCATTGTCAGTCGTAGCATATGGCCCAAGAAGAAAACCGTTGACTGCGCTTCATTCTTACAAAGATGCTATAAATCTTATCAAAATTTATATTGCTTACATATGAAACTTTAATAAAGCTGAAACTGGCAGAAAAATCGAGATGACCGGGGATGGAAAAATACTTGGGTACCAGTTACATCATTTTTTAAACTAACTAAAAACTGCAATACAAATGAAAAGCATTTATCTATATTTATCTATAGTTTATGAAAGAAACACATAGACAGAAAATAAGAATGGTGATAATAGAGGAAAACTAGAACTCATAGAATTTTTATTAAAATAAAAAATATGAAATACTCTCACCCCTCAAAAAGAGTTGTTCATTTAGTACTAGTGTTGTGAGTAATTCCCGTAATGTGCGGTATAGTCCACTCTCGTTGAAACGGAAGTTCTCATTTGAGCAAATTATAGGAGAGTGTTGAGGATAATTTATCGGAAACTTACCGAGAATTTATAAACCAAACGTTACCAACGAGTTACCAAACAATATTGTTCGATATAAGAAGAGAATGTTAAATCGGCGCGCTGTCGGCTATAGGCTTCGCGCTCAACGTTCGCGCCGTACTAGTCCAGGGGCTGTATTCTTGACTAAGGGAGTGAAGATTCCCAAGAGAACAGATATTTTGTCTTTGTCACTGTAGTGACAGAGTAGCCAGGCAAAATAAAGACAAAATATGTGTTCTCTCGGAAAGCTCTACTCCCACAGTCAAGAATACAGCCCCAGTGCGTTTAGAACAAAATCACCCGAATAGAGGAAATTTTTGAGCACAACAGATATCAAGATACAGTTTTCTGCATTGTGTTCGGGAAGGTCCCAGGAAAGACTGGGAAAAATGTGTGTCCGAGTGATTTTTCCGAGTTTCCAATCGTTCCCATAATGGTGCAAGTAAAGATGAATTGTAAAAAGCATTTTCTGGACCAGAAGGCGTTTTTCAAAAAAGTGCTAACCCACATTTTTCCAAGTCTTTTCTGGGACCACAATGCAGAAAACCGCATCTCGATATCTGCTGTGCTCAAAAATTTCCTATATTTCTCCTAAATGCCCTGGTCTATACTGTTTATATTCCGCTACGCAACGCGCGAAGACTTGCAAAATTTAAAAATTTTTGGTTGGACCTCTTTAATTTAAATGATTTACCTAAATCTCCTCGCTTACACTTGAATGATGATTAACTTTCGTCTGGAAGTATTCTAGAGTGTGTGAGGAGAAATCTAGACGAATGACGTGCTCATGCAGGAAAATAGCATTTTTTCGATTTTTTTCGAGTTTTAAAGAAGGTACCTACTTAATCGCCTCGCTCTTTTTTGAATGGATGTTAGTTGTTTCTTAAAATGTCCCTAGAAATATCTATATAGACGGATCGCTTGTTCTGCTCATTTATTCAGTTTTTTCTATACATATTCAAGGATGGCATTCTTAACGTATAAAGCTAACCATATCTTAGGTTTATAAATATTGGGTGACCTCACTCATCAAGTTTTTTCCAGGCGTATTTTAGATGTTCACAAGTTACACTAGACTACTCAAGTGTTGCAATTGAAGCTTAAGTATAGTAATCACCATTCTTCATAAGTTTATATGTCCCACTTTCGTCTCCACAATATAGGTACAAATAATGCACCATTTTGGTACTGTTTGGTGCCAAATTTCGTTAAAAATAGTTTCGGTTGTATAACTTTCTATAGGCGGCTATTCGATAATCAATAAGTGTAGGTAAAAGACTAACGAGGAAAGTTTTCAAAAATCGTCAGTCACGTTAGATAAAAAAACATTCTATTCGCCTCGTTCGAAATCTCAACTCATAAACTTACAAGGAAGATGTAGGTTTGTTAGTACTACTCTTACTATTTTTTTTGTTCTGATCGACATAAACTTCATTCATCTACCAAATTGATCATTATATTTTATATTACATAGAGGAATCAGATTTGCTTAATTTCAAGTAATTTTTTCGTTATTGGCCTACAGTTTAGTACTCGGCTCAGTATCAGCTAACCATCATTATATTTTTCTTTTTCACCCAGAGGGTTCCACGACATCATAGATCAATTATAATATATATACTTAGTATATAATGTATTTCTAGACATTATATAGAGGTTGTTTATATGCTAGTAAATTTTATTATTATTTAATAACACCGGTTCAAATGGTAATGTTGAAAAGCAGCAATCGCATGTGATTTGGACTTAAATATTTATTTTTTCAAATTAAATGCTTAACGCTTTCCCTGATGATGAGATAAAGGATATATTCTCGATTAGCTTTCCTGGAGATGTAAATAAATATTTACGAAAGCTTGATAATCTAAAGAGAGTACAATTTTCCTTTTTTTGCTGCTTATCTCAATATTCGGTGTATATTATTATGTATAATGACAACAATATCAAAAACGTTGCTTTAGTCGCGAGTTTTCTGAAAATGACAGACCTCGTGACAGACAATAACTGACGTGTCATTGAAAAATCAAATGACACAGAACTATAAAATCATTAATAAGGAATATCAAATATAAATCACATATATAAGAAACGAGTTGTGACTCTTAGCGCTTTAAGCACTTTAGTGTTTAAAGTGACATTTTGCGAATGTCAAACCCGTGATTTAGATATGATATAGATGCGATTTTAGTGACGGAAGTAGAAAAAAGAACAAAGGAATTCGATATTTCACCTTCCCTTTCATGGAAATTGCATATTCATGAAAACGAAAAGGGAAAATACCATTTGATTATGTCTTAATCAATAAATGTGATAATCCGTTGGCTTCCCGCCATATAATGTTTTAAATAGAAATTAGTTAAAAATGGGTATTACCCTACTAAATTTGTAGTGTAAACAAAAACAACCCACATGATAACATAATATAACAATAATTATGCGTTCATGTTTATCTTTTTGTACCGGGTGGATATACTTTCCGCGCATAGGTAACCACCTAACAAATAAAAACGAGTGCTTATTATCTTGAAATCGTAGACTATTAAAAATTAGAAAGTAGCGGACACGACCTTCAATGACAATAATTAAGATAATGAATCATCATGGTTAATATACTATACAAAAATATTTTACTTCATTCATTACATTACCTTTAATTATATTTATCACTAAAAGCCAAAAAAATCCATCCACACACAATTACTTCACAGAAACTTAAAAAAACACCGTAATACGTAAAACTATATAATACTGCAGCGCGTATGTAACTGCAGATCGACCGAATACAGGTACCACCTTCAGGTACTCTTACCTTACATCCTTCTCTCAACTTCTTTTCGACGCGTTCGTATTGGTCACCAAGGTCAAGAAACGTGACGTCAGTCAGAGAGAGAGGGAAAAATTGCTTTTTGAAATTATATATTTTCTTCCGTAAAGAACAGGAGTGGTCTTAATCATTTTTTTAATGATAACATCCAAGAAAAATATTAACATCATACATTTTTGGTTGTTTTATTAAAAAGTATATGGCTACAAATGGTTACTCAATATTATTCGATGATGCCTCAGTATTAGAAAATGTCGCAAACAATCAATGGTTTATAAAACAATTTACATTATGTATTTTGTTTGGAACTAGGACACAACAAATAGCTCAACCTAGGTTAGGGAAAGCATTTTTATATAAAAATCATGGATTTTCAGTACCAAAAATCTTAATTCCTTAAACTCAACATGTTCTGCTTTTAGTTTACCACTTTCGAATTAAAAGTTTATAGCGATAAGGGGTTCAGTTCGTCGAAAATTCTCCGATCTGTAAGATACTTCATTCTATTAGACAATGATTCTACATATGAAAACAAAAATACGACCTTTTTTAGTGATCATGACCCCTCTAGTCGATCGACATAATCTTTTTTGAATGATAAAAAGTTTTTAAAAGCAAACGTTTCACTTTTGTCACTTTATTTCGACCGTTGTATGATTTCGACAGGATTTTTTGGGTCGGATTGTGAAACAGCATTAGAAAAAAAATTTTATAACAAAAATGACCTCGAGAAAAACCAGGAGTTTGTTTACTTGAAATTCTGCTTGATACTACTACAAATTTCAGTTAAATAAGAGGATGGGAAGAGTGGGATCCTTTTTATCTTAACATCTTTTTCTGATTTTCTTTTTTTTTTATTGAGAAAAAATTAGTCGCATCCACCAAAAGGCTGAACAATATCGGAACTATACAGTAATTGCAACTTAAAAATTAAGCAAGTACAAAATTTTGAACAATATATCAATCATATGGAACTAAATTACTGAATACAATTTAAAACATCGATATCCTTAAGGAAGTTTATTAGCCTGTCTATTGGAGAATGTTCACCAAGCAACTCTTTCAGGTTAATAGGGATATCATGTGTTTTGCGTTGCAGATTATATTTGCTGCAATCAGTTAATATGTGTTTCACAGATAATATTTCGTCACATGAATCGCATTTGGGACGTTCTGTTTTGGTCATTAGAAATGAATGAGTTAACCTAGTGTGTCCCAGTCGTAATCCTGAAAGAGTCACCTGATTAAGTCGACTTAGATGCTTACCTCTCCAAGGCGTAACGACCGATTTTACACGTCTCAGGACTGAATCACTGCGATGCCACTCGTTTTGCCACATACCGATCACTTTGCTTTTATAAAAGACTTTAAAGTCACTCCCGGAACTTTTTATAACTGTACTCGAGTTCTCACTATTCACTGCAAGACGCGCACATTTATCAGCTTTCTCGTTGCCACTAATGCCAATGTGTGATGGAATCCAGATGAGTTGAATGTTTCTTGAGTCATCTTGAATTTTTTTAAGCTCGCATTTTATAAGCTTATCAAAGGGATGAGTTGTATATAAATGTTGGATTGAGGAAACAGAACTTAAAGAATCCGTGAGTATCAAATAGTTGTTAAGCTTCAGGCTGTTTATATGCTTAAGGGCTTGATATAGTGCATACAGTTCTGCAGAGAATATACTGTATGGCATTGGAAGCTTAAACAAAAATCGATTTCTGGGTGTAATAAAAGCACATCCTACTCCGTCGTTGGATTTAGAAGCGTCTGTATAAATATGAGAATAACCTTCAAAAAACCGATCAGTAATCTCCAGAAATTTATTTTTGATTATGGAGTTATTCGTCTCATTTTTTTTGTAGCGTAGGAGTTGAGTATTGCAAGGTAAAGGTTTCAGTGTCCAAGGTGGAGGGTAGGATATTGCATTAGAAAATGTATCGGGAGCATTTAGATTCAGGCTTTTCAGCGTGAGTCGCAATCGTTCGTAATATGGTTTTCTGTTGGAAAATTGATCATTTTCTTCTGGAGGTTGATCCCAGAAGGTTTGATGATAAATGGGTCTTGTGGTGTCTTGTGCAATGGTTGCTGCATGTGTAAGAGTCAACTGCATCCGACGATAATGAAGAGATGGTTCTCCGGATTCTACATATTATATACTTTGTATTGGCGTAGTTCTGAAGGCTCCCAAAGAAATCCTTAAGGCGTTGCTATGAAGGATATCTAAGGGTTTCAAGACTGATCTGCTTGCAGAAGCGTAAGCTACCGAAGCGAAGTCAATTTTCGATCTGATTAAAGATCTGTACAAATTAAGTAGAGTAGTTTGATCCGATCCCCAGTATTTGTTAGATAGGGTTTTCAATAAATTTAACTTTTTATCACATGATAATGTTAGTTGTTTTATATGTTGCTTCCATGTTAATTTTTCATCAAATATTGCACCTAGGAATTTCACATGTGGTTTAAATTGTAAGTGATAGCCGTACAACTTTAGTTTGGGCTTTTGAACAGTTCTTGAGGAGAAGATCATGCCAGATGTTTTTGAAACAGAAAATTCGAATCCAATATCATTAGACAAAACTTCTAGTTTTTTTAATGTGTTCTGCAGGATTTGTGACATTAGATTCAAGTTTTTTCCTTTATTAATAAATATCACCAGGTCATCTGCATACAAACGTGCTTTAATTGATTTATCGATGGCTTTGATTACTAATTTATTGTTTCATACTTTCTTCTATCGTATTGGAAAATGTGTTCCAATTTCCTGTGTGAACTTTCCATTTGCTTTCGTTATTGGAGTTATCCGGTGGAGTGCAACTATTATTAATAATTATTGGATAATGATCACTTCCATACGTGAAGTCTAATGTATCCCATGATAGGGAAGGTGTTGAGTTTGGGTCACATAGAGTTAGGTCAAAGCACGAAAATTCAGCTGTATTAATATTGAATCTTGTAGGTCTACCATAGTTTAGGTAATTTAGATGTAAATCGTCTATAGCTTTTTCTATTAGACCACCTCTTTCGTTCGTGTTTTGAGATCCCCATATAATATTATGTCCGTTAAAGTCACCTAAAATTATCCGTGAAGTTGGAACTTGCTTAATTAGATTTGTAAAACTTGAATAGTCGATAAGGGCGTTGGGAGGTATGTATATATTACAAATATATAACGGAGTATTGGAAATGACTTTCACAACAAGAGCTTCTAGGTTTGTGTTTACATGAAATGTTTCAGATTCAATAGATTTATTTATTAAAGTTATCACGCCACCACTTGCACGAGCTGCATCAGTTCTATCTTTTCTGAAACAATTAAAATGCTTAGAGCTGTATGTTTGGCATGCCTTAAGGTTCGATTCTTGTAGACTAATGATTTCAGGTGAATGCTCTGCAATGATAATCTGTAACATGGGTAAGCGATGGAGGAATCCATCAATGTTCCACTGTAGTATCGAGTTGAATGCTGCTATGAGATTGTTTACGAGTTCTTGCTGTAGAGTGAGAACTACTTTGCGACGAATCGCTTTCTAGGTCCGAGGTCTCTTTACCTATATGGGAGAAAATTTTCTTCTTTAGTTTTATTATCTTTATTTTCGTAGACTTGTCAGTTACCGCAGTATAATCATTAATCACACTTATTGGATCTTCAACTCCTTGAACATTGTCCAATAGAAGCATCAATTGATCGTAGCTTAAAACAAATGGGGGAGAATGATTGTCGACGAAATTTTTGGTGGAGTCAACGCCAGATTTGATATTTGTCTTCGATTTTTTAGTCTTTGCAGATGATTTGGATGAAGGTTTTGTGAATAAGTTGCTTGGGTCTGCATTGGGATCTGAGGGAGGAGAGGCTATTTCTTCAAACTGACGTTTTATCGAAGGGTGGGGCCTTTCATTTTCACTTACAGATTCACCTGAGCTTCCTGGAATAGGGATCTGTTCTATGATTGGTTTTGACGTTTTCACAGCTTGAGGTGAAGGTGTATCCAACGATATCGATGAAGATTGTTTATCTTTCGCTGATGAGGGTTGTGCTGAAAGTTCTGCTTGTGAGGAGGGTTGTGTGAATGGTTCTTTGAAGGAATGATCAATAGTTTGTGGTGAGTATGAGGAGTCTGATAGCGTTTACTCATGAATTTGTTGTACAGGTTCTGTGGGTGTTTGTGACAAAGGTTGTGCTGTACATTGTGATGCAATATGACCCGTTTGTTTACAAGTGTAACAGGTTATACCATCTTGGGAAAGAAATACTCTATAGTTAGTGTTATCGAAGGTTATAACAATAGAATCGGGAATTTTCAAATTATGAGGGCTAACATGGACCTGCCGTCTGAAGCTCAAAATATGAGCGAATTCGGGTAGTGATGAGCTGATACGAAGAGACGTTAATGGAGACACTAAATTCAGACCAAGCTTTTTCAATTCGTCCAAAAGAAGTTCGTTGGGTATCGAGGGACATACGTTGGACAGTACAAGCCTTTCAGCTGGTGTGATCAGACGTCGAGCACATAAAGTTTGGTTAAGAACTTTTATGGATCCATGATTGTTAATAGAGTCATCTACCAGTTGCGTACTTGAGAGATAAACACATACCCGATTTTGACTTAGTTTAGAAATATGGGTTATATTTTAAGGTTGTACGATTTGTCCTAGAGGAACTAAATAATCTTGAACGCTAGCACCATCGATTGAGCTGATTATGATTCCATGATTTTTTGAAGGATATTTTGGTTGAGCAACTATAGAAGAGTATGACATACTAGTTGACATTTTAGGTGAGCTGATGAAGAAGGCCTAGGCGCTTCAGTACGCCCCTGGCCGTCTAATTAAGCTATGCTGATAATTAGTTGTTATCGTACTTTCTTGTTGATTTGCAGTTTTAAAACTACGTCAACTCTAAAGTATACAGATTACTGCCAAGGTGTATAAGATAGTAGTTTGGACAAATGCACTCACCATATAAATATAGTAATTTGCCTGAAAATCACAATATTCACTTTGTTGTTTAACTTAGAAATACCACTTTTTCGGAGCACCGAAATAAAACACGTCCTCCTGAAATTTTTACAGGGACGGACCTCCTCTGATTTTCTTATTGAAATCGTTAAGGCACAATTATATCTTCAATACATTATTTTTAATGGTAAATACGCCAAACGAAAAATTGATAAGGTATACCATTTAGATAACGTTATCCAACGCGGACGGTAGTAATTTTTTACTATGGCGACATTTTGAATGACTGCAGATAGACCAATGTAATGCCTTCCCATAAGACTAAATTTGTTTATTTTAGACTCGCAGTAAAATTCAATTTCAACAAATCATTTTCACCTGTATGCTTCCATTTCATACTTTTGAAAGATCGGTTGAGTAGAGCCGTAGTTATGGGCGTTTTTTCATAAGAAATCTCCCACTTTTCCCTCCTCTTATTTGAGTAGAAAGACTGTAATACCAAATATACCCAAATAATTCACCCAATATTTCTCCATACAAAGTTATATAAATGGATGCTTCCGTTTCCTGAAAAAAAAATTGGAAGAAATTTAAGAAGAAATGAAGTTAATGTGTTCTCCTAACATCTTTAGTTTAATCCTTGGGAAAATACAAAAAGTACAAAAATTGTGGAATTGGATAGGGGCTCCGTTATTATTTTGGTTTGGAATTCCAAATCTAGAAACCGATTTTTTTGTTTTCGTGTTGTTTACGATAAAAGCAGGTGATGATAAGTTAACGGTTTTCGATTATTATTGGGTTGATCATTTTATATGTCCGACGAATCCACTTTTCCATCCCACATTTGGGCTGAAATTTAATAAACCTCCCAATGTGGTCTTTCTTGTGATAGCGAAATTTTCCATTATAATAATTTTTTACATCAGTTTTCAAATTAGTATAAGCAAATTACTCGTATTAGTAAATTCCATTCACGTGATGCAAATTTATTATATATATAGGTAGTTATTTATGTTGTATCCGATATAAAATCCATATAATTGAGGATTAAACTACTCACCTGTAGGAAGTTCAATCCTAATTATACGAGATTGGACACGTTCTCCTAGATCACCCTGTAGTGTACTTTTTATCACTAAGGAGAATGAAGAACCACCCACCTGGTCCGTACCTAAACTCCTACAAAAAGAGGGCGCCACGGCTCAGTTTCCCATCTATAAGTATGTTTTATGTATGACCTAAGCCAGAGGTTTTAAAACATATGGAAGAAGCTGGCACAAAGTTTGTGCGCAGCCAGTAGAGCTCGGCGCTTTACAGCAACTAACTGAACTAAAAAAACCCCGCCTCCCTCTACACAAAAACAAAACTTTTCATATTTAGTAGGTATTATTTCAAATTTAAGGTTAGTCGTTGTCATTTGTGAATTTATTTTTATTTAATCTACTCATTGGCCTTTCTGCAAAGAAATTGATTATTTTCATCATTGGTACCTACTATTAATTATCACAGCATTTATCATCACTTATCATAGGTAAGATAAAAATAGATTTTTAATACTAGCCGTTTGAGGTTGGGTTTTCGTAATGGAAACATTATTTGTAATTTTATCGTTTTTTTTGCAGACAAGAACGAAGGATTACCAGAAATTTGTGACCCAAAGCAAAACAATATGTATGTAGTTGCTAGATATATTTATATCAATGTAATTTAGGATGTTATTGTAGGTACCTATTACTTATGTGAAAAAGTGCTTTAATATTTTTAACACTGTATTTGTGTGCTTACTCTGTATATTGGTGTGTGCTTCAAGATGCCAAATTGTTTAAATGGGTACGTCAATTAAATAACTGCAAAAAAATTATACAAATAAGAAGTTTTTTTTTTCAGTTTTCTGATCTAGATATTAAACGAAGTCATAAATGGTTTGAAATAATGAACTTTACTTATTAAAAATAAAAGATGGTATTTGCGTGAAGATCACTTTCTCAAAAATAATTTTACAGATTGACAAAATTTGCACTTCCTTTCTAAATTTCAGAGTACAATTTCCATCCCAATTCAGATTCAGGTAGGTATTGACTGTTTTGTATATCTCATTAGGGAGCGTTCAAGTAATACGTAACGCAATTTGGGGGGAGGAAGGGTCTCGTAAAACGTTACGATGCGTTACAGGGGCGGAGGGGGTCTTTCTTACAACACGTTAGGTAACATTGTTTTTTTTTAATAAAAAATTAGGGAATTAAAACTTCAAAATTGGCAACCCTTTTCATTTACGTTTTACGGGGAATCCCTTGATTGTATTAGTCTGGTCGTGATTTTTGATTTGTACTCGCAAGTTATTGGCAAACCTTTTTGTTTATATTTCATGGGAAATCCCTAGATTGTATTGTACGTCATTTGTTGTTGTTCTCGTTGTCAGTATTCGTTAGTGTTTATGCAGAAGCACATTGCTATAGTCGGTGTTATTGAAGTGAGTTCATAGTGTTCATACTGTAATGTCCTCAAAAGAGGGAGATTTATATCATCAGCTGCTCTTGGCCTATAAAGGCTCTCATGCTGACTTGCAGCGCAACTGTGTCAAAAAAATGCCAACGCAATTTGGAAAACGGCTAAAGAAAAAGTAAAAAATGAAGAGAAGTTTATAGAACATATGAATGATGTTATACGAGAGTTGAAGGTGAAGGCCACGAAGAAGAAAGCAACAATGCTTAGTTATTTTTCACAGGTAAGTTTACTGCTAAAATGTAATAATGACATAAGTATTATAATATATTATCCAAACCTTGATTTTTCATTAAAGAACTGGTCATAAGTATTATATATTTTTTTAGCTACCTATGAAAACATCAAGCATGCCAGCAACACTGAAGCCCAATGTTTCCTCGACTTCGCATGCTCTTCAACAAAAACAGGTGCATCTACTTGTATATGTTGTACATTATGTTCTTTTTTATCGCATGTGTCAATAATACCTATTCTCAATTAATTTTCTCTTGGTCTATAGGATTTGGATGTTGTAGCTTTATCCACGTGTTCAACTCTTATGAAATCGATTGTCGCAGTCGCTGGACAAGAAAGCACTGCCGTCAAACGAAAGATGAGCGATACCCACGATGAGCAAAGTCAGAATACTGATGAGGAAACTGCGGAGACACCGTCTACGGAACCACACACGAGTTTGATTGATTCGGGCATCACTAAAAATGTTCCAAGCAAACCGGCTCAAGAAACTTATGAAGAAAATTGGTCTACTGCAACAGAGAATGAATGTTCTTACTGAAGCAAGCTACATTGGTATAGCCAAAGATGATGTTCACGACGAAATAAAAAAGCTACGCAAAGAGTTGAAAGAAGAAGAGACATGTTTAAAGAAAAAAAGAGACTAAACGTGCAAAAAAATTTCGAGCCAAAGAAAAACTGGAGAAAACTGAACGTCAGAGAAACAATCCTGCTGCAACACAACCTCGAACTGGCCCTGGACAGCCCCCTTTAATTGACTCGCAACCTGCTCTCCTAGAGATCATAATTAATATTGCCATTCATGGCAGCGCTGCTGATGAACGCCGCCAAACAGAGATGATTAGGAGTTGTCTCACTCTATCCGACCTGCATGAGAAACTGTTGTTGATGGGATTCCAAATTTCTCGAAGTGGCACATACCTTCATTTACTCCCACGCGTTTCTAACACTCAAGAGGGAAGAAGGTACGTACGTACCGTACCCGCAAAGTTAGCAAGACCACATACTGAGATGCACAAAAAGCACGAGGACAGGGAATCTTGCATTGCTACAATCAGGTCATTGGAATCTCTCACGTCGCTCCTGGGACCACAGCAAGTATTCGTTCTCTCACAAGACGATAAGGCACGTGTGCCAATAGGTTTACCAGCAGTGAAAAGTCTGAGTCCTCTTTTAATGCATATGGAATACAGAATACTTTTACCTGATCATGACTGGGTCGTGGCAGAGCGGCACAAACTTATTCCTTCTGTATACGCCAGCGTCAACGTGGAACCCAACAGTTTCGGTAAGGAAGAAGCTGTTGGGTACAGCGGGCCGACACACATATCCATAAGGAGCGGGAAATACGCATCCTCCACAGCGAACACACATGCTTATGATTTCGAATCACTTTTATCATTACCGTCATTCAAACCCTTAATGAAACACGCATCCTCCACAGCGAACACCCATGCTTATGATTTCGAATCACTTTTATCAATACCGTCATTCAAACCCTTAATGATGACAGAATCGAACACCGTGAAGCCAGTGATCATCATTGTAGATGGTGGACCGGACGAAAACCCGCGTTATCGTGAAGTCACGAACTTTGCGATTGAAAACTTTAAAAAATACAACTTGGACGCCTTGTTTATAGCGACTAATGCTCCTGGGCGGAGCGCATATAACCGAGTTGAGCGTCGGATGGCTCCCATCAGCAAACGACTGGCAGGCGTCATTCTGCCTCATGAACATTTTGGTTCTCATCTCGACGACAAAGGAATGACTACGGATGATGATTTGGAAAAACCCAATTTTCAGCACGCTGGGGAAACACTTGCAGAAGTGTGAAGAGAAATGAAAATTGATAATAACGACGTTTCGGCGGACTATAGACAGCCCGAAGATAGCATGCAGGATCCAGCAGAACCAAATCTGGCGTGGTATAGCGTTCACGTCCGTGAATCGCAATATTTCTTACAGGTTATAAAATGCGCGGATGAATCCTGCTGTTCACCACCGAGAAGTGCATTGAAATCTGTGATTGCGGAAACTTTCATGCCTCCACCTTGCCCAATACTTCAAACTCCAAGCAAACTCGTAGTACCCAGTTTACTAGACAAAGGAACATCCAAGTTTTCGCCACTTCTTGTGCAACTTCTCTTCTCAATGAAAAAGTTACCTTACTGTGAAAAGATATTCCATTTTTTAACATAATCTCCATCTCACTCTACCCACTCAGTTCAGCAAGTTTCCCATCTCTTCATTTGTCCAACACCGCTTCCCACCAAGCAATTTTTTCAAGTTTGGACACAGAAAGTAATCGAAGGGAGCCAGATCGGGTGAGGCAATAAATCGTAACGCACTTCGGCTAATTTTTATTCAACAATTTTTTTCTTTTCGGCAGCAGAACGTGTCATCAAATCAGCATAATATTGGCCCTTTTTCTAAATAATCAATAAATATTACACCATTGGAATCCCAAAACACTGTGGCCATTATCTTATTGGTCGAAAAAACGGTTTTTGCTTTCTTTGGAGCACGTTCCTCTGATGAAATCCATTCTTTCGATTGTATTTTTGTTTGTGGGTATAATGATGTATAAGTTTTATACACTGTCAGATATCGACGGAATAATTCACTTGGATTACTTACGTTTGAATATATCTATAAACATTCGTTTGAATGAGCGAGCTTTTGATTAGCATCAAGTAATCGTGGCAACCACCTTGCAGATATCTTTTTCATACGTCACCTTTCATACAAAATATTGCATACCCGATCGGTTGAAATATTTATCTCATTAACTATATCGCGTACTCTCAACCATTTCTGGAGTAATTACAGTAAATAGCGATCCTGAACGTTCAACATCAACCGTGTTTATATATGGTCACTTTTAAAAGGGACCACTTTCAAATTATTCCATGGGACGGCTCACATTCAGGATAATATTCGTTTCTTCAAATACATTTTTTCACATAAAAGTTAGGTTTAATTAACACTCAAAATTTCTTGTATTATTACGAACTAATGAGCACTGAATATGGATGAATTGTTGTGGGTTCTTTCTCATTGCATAATATATTATGCAAAGGTCATTTTATAACCGATACAGGTCTTCTGTATAGCCTGCAGAATTTTTTTATTTCTGGGACCAACCTGTGGCGATTCTTATACTCTTTATATATGTCCCTATTCTTAAGCAGAGGTGGTGGCGTGATGAATGCTATGCCCCTTAAACTTCTCAATGTTGATGCCACTAAATGCTAGACCTTCTTTCATCCAACGCTTGGTGGTGTGGTTTTTTGATTGTTAGTATGAGAAGTTCTTTCCCTCGAGCTTCTTTTGTTTTATCCATGTAATCCATGTAGTGAAGTAAGATAGTGGCAGTAAAGATTTCTGCCTGAAATATTTATCAAATACCTCCCACATTGACCTCTATGAAATTATTTTATTGATACACCCATGTTTGAAGAATACAATATAAACGGATAATTCATTTATGTCAGCCTTGAGAAATTTTAGTATAACAATCCAATTTGAAAACCTATGTAATAAAATTCCTGTTAGCATAAGCAGTGATGAAATATTATTCCCGGAAACAATAATTAATAAAAATTCCAAAGTCACTTCCCACTGTAAAGTATAGTTTTATAGACAGTATGTACTACATTTTAAACACCGGTTAACATAAAAACAGTCGTTGTAGATAATTTAGAAAATTATGAGATAAAAAATCCCACGTGCAATTTTGATGAGTTTGTTATTCGGACAGACCATTTAAAAACTGAAGAAAAAAGAATTGAAGATTTGTATTAAAATGTTTGAAAATTTTTTTATGGTGACAAATGATCAACTTCTGCTATTAAACATGGAATTAAAACACCAAAGAAACACCCTATTTATGTTAGAAGTTACAGTCACTCCAAAAAAGTGCAAGAAGAAATTGTTAAACAAGTAAACAAGCTCAGATAATAATATAAGACTCTCTACTTCTCCGTATTCCGTCTCTTTATACAGCGTGTCTACGGATGGGGTATCTTATTGGTGGGAAATGTTTGAATATTAGTGTGACAAATGTCATTTTTGATAAAAAGTTTTGCTTGTTCTGAAACCTCATGAAAGGAAATAAAATTCAAGTTACTCAAAACCCGTCTCATTTTATAGCCAGTTTTATGAAAACCGTATAAATTTTTTCATTAAGTTGGAAAATAATATATTAATCTAGTAAGTGACGTTTACGATGTACCAAACGCTTGAATATTTTCTGTGACTCTTGGAAAAACAAACATCCACTGCCCTTTTTCGTAGACTCAACTTGGGATTTTCCCTTAACGAATATATAGCTAGTGCACTAGCTGCATCATTCTCCTCAACGTACGCCTTTTTCAATTTCCTTTTGTCTTGAACACAACCTATCTCATCAAACTTCTCCATTAATTGTTTTAATCCACACCGCGTAATGGGTACATCTGGATATTTTTCGTGAAAATTTGCAATTGCAGATTGTTGCGAAACTTCTCCAATACCATAACACTCAATAAGATATACTTTTTGTTGAATAGTTAACATTGTTGTCAAATATTTATTAAAGAATGACAATTTGAAAATTATTGACAAAAGTTGAAAATTACTTGGTACATCGTAAACGTCACTCACTAGATTAATACATTATTTTCGAACTTTGTGCAAAAATTCATACGGTTTTCATAAAACTGGCTATAAAATGATAAAGTTTTTGAAAAACTTGAATATAATTCCATTTTATGGAGTTTCAGAGCAAGCAAAACTTTTGATCAAGAATGACATTTTTCACTACCACTAATAATTAAACATTTTTCACATGGGATACCCCATCCATGAACAAATATACTGAACAAAACGAAAAAAAAAGAAAATCGTGAATGAACCAAACAAAAATGCCGAAATTATACCAGATATAAACATTACACAAACTACTCGTATGTACGTATCCTAGAAAAAGCCCAAATTACAAGCAGCCTATACAACGATTCGTCCTGAAAAACAGAATAAAACAAAAATCATCGGGAGAACCAACAATTACAAAGTAACTAGAACTAATTTGGAATGTGTAAAGAGATTTCGGAAACTGACTGATAAAAAGTTCAGGACCAAACTTCTTTACAGGATACCCCATCTCTGGAACATCTTCTCAAGATCCAGAGCATTCCGAATATTGGTTATAATGCCGAGGAATCAGGAAAACCCAGAAAAATTCCACACTATTTAGACTTATTATTCGAAACATTAAATACTAATATAAATAATTATTCCAAAAGGCCCATTCAAAACGGACCCCTCTCACTCCTATACGCTCAATACCATCACTTACGCGAACAAGCTTACGATGACCTTCAAAAGATAACAAGAAAACAAAAGCAAGCACTTTTTAATCTCCTTGGTACCTACAGCTATGAGAAACAAAACAGGTAACCCCAATGACTCAGTCTTGGACTTGTTAAAAACACACAAAACAGCCATAGAATTGAAAGAAAAAAAAATCATTGAATCATTATTAGAAATTTAATAATCAAATCTCATTTGAACAATCTCTAGCCACTAGATTAAATAGATAATTGATGAAAATAAATAATATTAGTTATTATGCCCTACTTAATGAAATATTCAACCTTTAAAATATAAAGGAGTTTATTATGAAATTAATTAGAGCAATTAACCTTCCACATTCAGATGTAACTAAATTCACTTCAAAGAAACTAGACACCCTAGAAGATAATCTTCCTCATCTACTTCAGAGAAGCCCTTTTTGTCAATGACGAAGATCCCTATGAACTTTTTGAATCTTCCAAATCTCCTATTTGCGTTACTTCCAAAACAATGTTTATAATAGTCAAAATTCCAATCCTTCTCACTAATACTTATCCTATATTCCAAATTCATCCCATACCTAACAAGGGTCACATAATTATGTTGCCACCTGCCCATTTCTACGCCAACAACAAATGGTATGAATATTGTATTATTGTACATTATCTGTACAAATTATGTAGCATCCAAATGACCAATTCCCAATATCAACAACTGCACGTCATTTTGATAGGAATAGTAAACCATATCAAAATTGAAGGTCAACGGGTCCAACCAACCAGCATCCTGCCAATTGATGAACTAATTTATATCGAAGGTATTCTCTACAGAAAGGAAACCCATTTCCAGATGTCGTACAAATGGAGCTCACCACGGTCCATGAAATCAAGATAAAAAAGTTAAAACTTTTCGAAACCAACGGCCAAGTTCAACCAATAGAGCCATTAGAGAATTTACCTGAAGTTTCTACCGGACGTGGTGCTGCATCTATAATTTTATTAATGTCTGTTTTCTGCATTTTTGTTAATTATATTTTTAAAGAAAAGGAAAATAATTTCGTGAATTTTTGGTCAAAAATAGCAGCCAGACCAAATTCAAATTTCAGAAGATTCACTTCGAGATAGTTCTAAGACTTCGAGGACGAAGACAGCACCAGAGGAGTGAGGAGACATTTAGTCTTAATGGATGACACAAGACACCAACCTGCAGAGTCAACAATAGAATGTAATTAATGCAATCACATGTGTTTTCAGGCTTTTTCACAATTATATCTTCATAGCAACAATCATTTTTTATTGTATAAACAAAAATAAATTAATAAATAAATGATATAATAAATGATAATAAATGGTATAAGTTAGTTTCTTTTTTGTAGTTTTGAGAATATAGTATATTTCCTAACTAGTGCGGAAAATTCCACCTTTCCGCACGCGATTGCAGTCTACTTAAGCAATGGTGATATCGTAAAAACGTAAGGCGCTGTACATAGACCAAAGGGGAGGCACTGGTACTCAAATAATGAATTTTTAAATACAAATTATAAAAACTGCTGCGCTACTGTGCTGTGCTTTTGGCGATTGGTACTAAAAAATACGCATATTTTGAATCTATGGATGCTAGGTAACAGTTGTTGAACGTAAGATTTTTTTTGCTTGATTGCAGTTTCCTTTAACAATAATTGTTATATTTAAGTTTAAGATTTTTTGCCATTCGAATATCCTGTTTAAAGTGGGAAGGAGATAAGGAAACATTAAGTTGTTTAATATTTAATATGAACCTGAACTCGCCATCAGATTTTTTTCTCAAATAATACATACTTTGAAAGTAATTGAGAAATTTTCGAAATAATATTCTATATTCCCAGTTGTAATGAGGCGTTGTATGCTGTTCGAATAAAGCTTCTTTGATTTTTTGCTGAATATTTGTGGCTTGAATGGTGTATATAGATAGGGTATTTCAGTTAAAAGTATTTTGTATCCCTTTACCCAGCCAAACATTTGTTAGTTGGTTGTTTTTTTCCATTCGTTATAAAACAGCTTCATTCTACCAGCATACTTGGTCTTTAATGTTACCTCTAGTGGTATCTGATTTCCTGCTGATGTTTGAATTTGTTGCTATTTCTTTTTTCTTTGATATTATTTATTTTGTAAGTTGACATTTTGGTGGCTCTCTTTTCAACTAAATGGAATGAAAGGTTAATACGGTAAGAATTTCACTTACTGGATTTGATTTGAATAAGAAAAAACACGTAATAGGATTCTTTTTTGGATTTGTGTGGTGCTTTTGATTGTCTTGATTTTAAATTTATAAATAATAAATTCCACAATTCAGGATTCAGAGGAATTTTCTTGGAATAGATTGTTAATTATTCGAGCAATAGAAAATTTTTAGTTTTATCAGAATTCTACTTTCGAATTTTTCAATATTGATAGAGGAGTCCTTCAGGGATCTGTTTTGGAGCCGCTAATATCCATTCCTTCCATATTCACTTTCCTGATCACATGTAACCTTTTTTTAACTAGCGACCTCGGCATCCTGTCAATATGTGTGCTGGTCAGAGCAAATGGTTTAATAGTAAACGTTATTACGACTCAATTCGTATATTCTAATTCCCAACATTTGTCCTCCCTTGACATCCAAATTTTACTTATCACATCAGTTCCATCAACAAAATTTCTAGGTTTATATACTTTCATCTGTATATTATGACAGCTTGAGATGAACTGATCAGATTAATCCCGTTAATACGCTATTTATAGAATAAAGTATACCATACAGACAACAGCACTTATCGATATTTACTATTTACGTCCTTATAATATTTACAGTCATCTAAGCTGCAATATCTTACTCTTGGGAAATTCTATTAACAGTAAAAAAAATTTCTCAACAGTAAAAACACAATAAAAAAACACAACGGATAAATTTCTCTTTGCAACGAAACAGTTTTGCCAATCACTAATTTTACGAGAAAAACTGACATGATAAAATCGCGACACCGAAGGTGGAGCGATTTTATCTAATGTCAGTTTTTCGAGTTAAAAAGAAATTGGCAAAACTTTGAGTTGAAGAGAAATTTATCTGATAAAAGAAAAGATCGAGTGTTTTTTGGCAAGATAAATTCACGACAGAATATATGGATGTACAACAACAATAATTATCTTTATTGAC
>CAJUYG010000244.1:0-18551 GCA_910591675.1 Galerucella calmariensis | reverse complement strand
TATTCAGTTTTCTTCGGTCATATTAACATTTTCTTTCAAATCATCGTCGTCTTTTTCTTTGTTTTCAAGTTTTACCCTACCTTGTCTAAACTCAATACATCGTCGATGAGGTAGGTGATTATTTGGAGCGATCATTAAAAGATTATTTCCATTTCGATCGCATATCGTGATTTGATGATTGTTATTATTATTATTATGTCTACGAAGTCTGGCTCTTGTTCGAAGAGTGTGCAAACCAGGTATTATCCGTGGATGATTTGAAATAGAAACTACGTCTTCCGTCTTGACGCATACCGGAAGAGAGTTGGAATTGTTTTGTTGCCATTCTAAGACGTTGGTCAGCAGTCGGATATATCTAAAAATGATAAATCATCAACATATTTTTCACGACCAGCAAGAGCTTCTTCTACAAAAAGTTAGGGAGTAGGCAAACTTTAGCACAAAATTTTCTCCCACAACTTATATACCAAAACAGAATATGCTAAATAATAAAGTAACTAGAAGGTTATGTTGAAAAAAATAACTTCGGTACACATCAAGACTTTTACAGACTTTTATTGAGATAGGTAGAACGGTCTGTAGCGGTATGTAGCTCGTATCATAGAGCTGTCATATAGGATATTAGCATGCGTGTTGTAATTTCGACGTGGCAAGTGTCTAATAAGACGTACATATAACGTTGCTGGCAAAGTATGTATGTACCTATGTATTTTGGGGTGACATTTGCTGAAACCTAAAAGATCTATTGTGTACTTGCTGGCAATGAGAAAATCATAATATCTGTATCATATTTTTCTCTCACAATATTGCTGCCTATGGTGGATTTTTAAAGGTTCATTAAGCTTAATAAAAAGTTTAAACGGCCCAGCAGACTTTAATCAGAGAATCGGAGATCTGTATGCTATACAAAATAGGAACGAGGCTTCCTGGGAACAGAAGGATGGCGCGGAAAAAAGCACTGGGAAGATGGCAGCGACAATGGACACAAAACAGTGGAGCGGCGAAGTGGACCCGGAGGCTTATCAAGGATATCCCAAACTGGATAGAGTGTAAGCACAAAAGAACAAATTATTATTTTACACAGTACCTAACTGGGCATGGGTTTTTTGGGACTTATACAAACAGAATTGGCAAAACCACGACTGATTTATGCCATACGTGCGGAATCAGTGATAGTCCGGAACACATGTATGAAGAATGCAGTAGATGGTCAAGTGAGAGAGATGAAGTGACAGCAAGTATGGGTATATTCCCAAAAACGGATGAGCTAGTTGAAACTATGCTTAGTCATCCGGAAAAGTGGAACCTGATGTATGCATTTATCTGCAATGTTATGGAAAGAAAAGAAATTGAAGACAGAGACAGGGCGGAAAATTAAAGATGCTTTTCGTATCTACGGCTACTTCTGAAGTTATGGGCAATGCCTTTTTCCGGGAGTAAGCTGGTAGCACAAGAGGTGGGTGTTTAGTGGGTGCGAGCCCCACACGGTACTCAGCAGCATTGCACATCCCAGCTGCTGAGGCAGGCTGGTAGAGCTTCCCCTTTTCCTCTGGGAAAAAAAGACTAAGAGCAAGGTAGGTACCTATTTACTGACCGGGTAGCGTATTGGCATTGTTCACTGTTAGGGCCGGATGCTCCTGTGTTTCATTTTCCGTCCGTCGTGCGCATGACGTCACTCAAGACCTTTTTTGTATTGCTGAGATAGCAGTTATTAATGTTTTTCTCTATTTACGCGTTTATTTAATAAGTAAAAATAAACTGTGGAGATGAAGTTTGTTCCAAATGAGCTGATCCATCCTCTGAAGACATAAAAGTTTTGAAATATGTAACACCTATCACTCAAAACTCTTTCTCTGGTGAATTGTAAAATTAAATATTTTATTTTATGACATTCTAACAATAGGATAGTCTACTAGGAATGGGATCCAGTGAAGTGCAATGTCCGAAATATTGTTGAAATTTCATTATTTCTAGCCACCGGCGATTGTCGACATTCAGGATGCACTCATGGTGTATGTTAAAAAGATTTTTTTTTAAATAAAAACAAAAATAATTCATAGGTCTTTATTTATTAAAATAATATGGGAAACGGACTTTGTTGAAATCAAAACAAACAGTAGAACATAAAAATATAAAAAATAAGAACAATATTTTATTTATTGCAATAACTTAAACTACCTTGGCACTTCGAATTGCACAAAAGTTCCTTGCTTTTACAGCTACATTTAGTCGTGGAACACTCCCTTTTGCAGTTACAACGTGTATAGCCTTGCCCTCCACTTTTTGAATTAGCAGAAGCTGCTTAATCTCTTAGCGACATTTCTTTTGTTGAAACTTCGTCCATGGAAAGTAACTTTTCTTTAAAAATTACGAACTGATTACGGGTGGAAAGCTGGTTCAAGGTAACATTTTTGTTAGCTTATCTATAAAAGTCTGAGTCCTTTATTACAACAACAACCGCTAACACATTTCGAGGGTCTGTACGACCACGGCCGACATCAGGGACTTGAATTCTTACGGTATCACCAATTTGGGCAGGAGGAAACTTTTTTTTTGAGGTTCGCAATATTTTTGTTGCTTGAAGTAGAAGATTCTCTTGGGCAGCAACTATTTGCTGTTCAGTCAGTGCTTGAGATGAAGATGTGTTATGTGTCGTATCAGTCAGTGCTTGAGATGAAGAAGTGGCAGCATTGGTTTCACAACAATACCTTTTTTAGGCGCACTATGTCTCATTTGACATTGTTTACACAAATTTAAATACAACATTACAGCTTCATAAGTAATATTTTTATATCTAACTTGCAATTCTTTAAGCATTCGTGTTTTTCCTTCATGGCCTCACTCACATGTGTTTCAGAAAGTATTGTAAACAACTCATCATTAATAACATAATACTGAATATTTGTTTCTCCTGGTTTCAATGGCACAATTAACTTTTCTTTATCACTAACTTTTGAAATGTCAAAACGTTTTAAACGTCTGTAGTCCAACGGTGTACTACACTTACTTTTAGCAGAAATTACTTCAGAAACGATTTTAGAGTACTTTTCTCGTGAAAAATAAAAACAATTGTCTTCTCGTTCACTTCCAATTAAGGCATGTAACTTTTCAAAAAACTTATCACGATTCACTGTAGTAGCCATTGAATACAAATTATAATTTCTAATAAGAAAATTAAATTAGGTTAGGGAGCGCTGTCAAACGTTGCGTTAGACTGACGAAGACAAAGCTAACTGAAACAAGCGGCTGGAACCGTCTAAAAACATGTCGCGACCTGCAGTGTCCGAGTTTCACCGGACCTCATTTGTGTTTGTCGACATATACCGGTGAAAGTCCGACTGTATAATAGAATTAAGAAATGTTCGGACTTTGACCAAGGCATTCGACATTTGTCGACATCCACCGGCGAATGTTGACATTCACTACTTTCGGTCTTTCACGGTAACATATATTTTATTTCTATAATGAAATCTTTAGAAATAACACATGGCACAATCAGTGAACTATCTTTGAATTCAATAGAGGAGCTATGTGATTTAAGAGCAACATATTTAGTTGCACAAATCATTCCAGACCAAGATTCAGTAAACTGAATCGGACTAAGATTGAGGATTGAGATATAATAAATAAGCAATAATTTCTAGAGTATATCGAACAGAACAGCAAACAGTATCAAACAGTTGCATAAATCGTACATTTTTTTGTGAAAAAACAAAAATTAAAATGTACCTGATCGCCATTCTGAGTATTTCATTCTTAGACAGTTTCTTATCCGGTGGATGCGTCGGCACAAGTTTACGAAGTTCTGCAAATGCACCACTTACATTCTGCTGTCTCCAACGTTCTCTGCTATTTGTGAAAATTTTTTTCACAACTCCCTTCGACTGTATTTCCATTGATACCTGAAACATCATTATTTAGTACTCTTGAAGAAGCGAAATTTGACCTCAGTACACTATCTAGGGGTAGATAAGAGACCAGATACTTGATTCAAAAATTATTTAATTAAGAAATGGATTATGCATTCCTTATTATCCGATTTTATGAGAAAAATGCCAATAATGAAGCAAATTTTGATCGCTCGGATCGAAGTCTATACAAGCTACAAATATGTCAACTCAAAAACTTGAACATAATTGTATTCCGCTATTCTACATGGCACATTATAGACTGGAGAAAAGAATATTTTTCTCAACGTATAGTGGTGAGTAAGATTAATTTGCTCCACTTCACAATTTGTCGGTGAGATAAAGAAATCTATGAGTAGAAGCAGAACCGGTTTGAGACTAATGATGGGAATTTGAACAAAAATGCTTGCCAATGAATATACAGGGTGGTCCTTACGTAATTGTAGGTACATAGAAGTACCTACAGTACAATCTTCACTTCAAAATATTGCGATTTAAACCAACTATCCTTAATAAAATATTGATAAACCTTCGTCGTACCGAGTTAAAAAAATACAGAAAATACCGTGCGGTGTACGTTTGTACCCCACGTAAAATTACAGAATTTTACATTCCTGATTTTGAGTGGCATATTTATTTATAAGAAAACACATACAAAGTGAATGTGAAAATCTCAATATTTATTCAAAATAATAAAAATTCAAATTAGGTACAAAGCTTAAAATTTCAATCTAGTCTGAATGTGAAGTGTGGTGATCTTTGCATTTTTCGCAGAAAATTTGTTTCGCTGAATGAGAAGCACATACAAACCGCAGTGGCAGCAGATTTGCCTGCATTTTCGATCCCTTTTCCTGTCGCATAAATAGCACCGACCAGGTGTAGGCCGCACAACTTCTTGATAATCTCTATTTTTTTCTCCAACTCTGGAAAAATATCAAGAATATGGTTTTTGAGGGATTTTTGAATAGTTTTCTTGGTCTCAAATCTTTTGATTGCATTGCCTCTGATGAGCGATTCTCCCTGCAAAAATTGTTTTAACTCCTCATTAGTCAATTGTTTGGGATTACGAACATTTACATTTGCCGACATAGCACATCTGTAACATGAAAACAAAAAACAAAGAAGACGTCTTCCTATGCAATAGGTCAGCGATTACTGACAAGTTATGACACGAATTGTACCACCTATACATGATCGCGCATGTCAAGTGAGTCTTTGAAATGTCGCATAAAATAATAAGTGGGGTACAAACGTACCCCAAGTCGAACTTTTTTTTTTTCATGGAAATTATGTGAACAATTTTGTAAAATCACAAAGAAATACATTAAGCAAAGTTTGAAGGATGATAACTTAAATGGACGAAGCAGAATATTCTATTTTCACAAAAATAATCTAGAAATTATGGGTCTGGGGTGAGTTTGTACCCCACTCAGTACGACGAAGGTTAAGAGAGATACAGGGTGTTAAACATGAAATTTTAATATCCGTTTTTTACAATAACTTCAACGCTTTTTGACGTATATGCACAAAAATGAGGTCGAGGGTTTTTGATATGAGAAATCATAATTTTGTACCTATTTCGATGTATTTTGTAAAGGGCGCCACATAGGCCACGTATGCGGTAAATGTACGCAAAACTTTTTTGCCTTTTACATTTAGGTACTTACTTACTTTTGTAAAAAATAATTGAAGCCATTACAACAAAAGAAAGGTATATCTGTTAGTATACCAAAATCTTAACGGTTTTAGAGATAATCACATTGTAGTGATTAACTACATGATTATTATTTAATGAAATTACGTTCGAAAAATGTAGTGTGTACGATAATTATTCAATTCAAGGTATTGTAAGGAACGAAAATTGAAATTTCATGTTGAACACCCTGTATCTCTCTTAATATCAACATTTTATTAAGGCTAGTTGATGTTAGTCGCAATATTTTGAAGTGAAGATTATACTGTACTTTTATGTACAATTACCTAAGGACCACCCTGTATATTCGGTTGATATTGACTGAGATCTAAAAGATCTATTGTTCCCAGTTACTTCTTATTACTTCCTGATGAAAGTCTCAGAGACTTGTTGCTCCTTTAGTACTATTTCCTGGAGGAATTTCAGGATATCTTCAGGCTTTAGCTTAATTAAATTTCCCTATTCTATTCAGTAATCGCTAGTTGTTGTGCCCTGGGATCCTGAACTGTGCAATTTGCAAGTATTTGGATGGAGGTTCCTTCTTCCTCCACTATATTGAGCGTTTTCAGGTGCCCATTCAGCCGACAATGTCCCGTCAGAACGCTTTCAGACGAGACACTTTGTGGCCGGTTACTAGTGTCTGAAAATAATCGCGTGGCTAAAAATACATTAAACACCATGTATTCCTTATCTGTGTCTCGTGTGAATGCGTCTATTTATATTAATGTATTTTCAGCCACGCGATTCTTTTCAGACACTAGTCTAGTAGCCGGCCACAAAGTGTCTCGTCTGAAAGCGCTCTTATAGTATAAGAGCCGGTGGGAGGTCGACCTTCACCGATCTGATAAATCGATGAGACATATTTTTTATCAAAAATAACTTATAAACAAATATGCCTATGATAACTGCTACTTGTCAGGTAGCCATGCACAGAAATAAATAGATAAGCCTACTTATGCATTTTCTATGTGTTAAAAACTATCAATTAGGATAAAACTTATTCGGTTATGACAAGAGTGTAGGTGATGAAAGAAAATTGATTGAAACTAATTAAATTGAAAATAGCTGTGAACACTTTTCGATAGGAAAGTTATCATATGCATATTTGTTTATAAGTTATATTTGATACAAAATATGTCTCATCGAGTTATTAGATTTGGTACACTTGTATCCCACTACCCAAAGGTGTCCTATTATCATTGAAATTAAAGGCATTATTTAAGTACACATTAAGGTGAACTACATATATTAAAATTATGTAACATTGATGTAACAAAGGTCACTAGCTCTAACTGTGCACTCTAATATTTCAATGTTGGTCAACGCTAGCAAGTTGACTGGGAAGTATACTTTTTCCTGTATTAGAGTTAGTTTAAAACCTCATGGGTACTACATCACAGATGTGCAAATGACCAAAATCGGTACAACAAGGCAAAACCGCATGTATAGCAGTAAAGTTAACTCAACAACTCAACTTCAAATGACGTGATGAATGATGTTTTTAACTTCACTGCTATACATGCGGTTTTGCCGCGTTGTACCGATTTTGGTCATTTGCACATCTGTTACGTAGCACCCATGAGGTTTCAAACTAACTCTATATACATTGCTATTATCGTATTATGATCCTTCATGCTTTTGAAAAATGTATGATCTAGATCTTCTACAACGTTAAAGCTGTGCATAGATTTGATTCAATTACACCTATTTTGTATGTAAACACTGAGCTGGTCACTAACATCTGGTTATTTAATACCATAGAGATATCTCTATGTTCAATACATATTATTTTAGACTTTTTGTCCTTCAATATAAATGGCCGAAAGCTGTTACCTGAATTATTGGATGAGATTGATGTCTTTCTGATCGTTTTTCATCGTCACTGTCGATAATAGAGAATTCATCCGAAAAATCGTCATCTTCGGAAAGTGAATCCTGATCCTGTATATAATTTACTTTAAGGATATTTGGGGAAGACGATGTACTAGCATCTGTATTATCGCCGTCCATATTCCAGTCCATATCCGGTGAACTGGAATTGTTTGAGTGGTTTAACATTGGCTAAAACAAATATCAATTCAAAAATGTGAAAAATAAAATATTAACAGTTTTGTTGTGAAGAGTATTAAACAAAGAGCGCCATATGATATTCGTCAAGAAATGTACCACTTTTCAAACTGTTAATTATTTTTGTATTAAAAAAAATATTAAATATTGCCCTGCATTTTCGAATAAAAACAGTGCTGATTTCAATTTAGCTTGCTTAGTGTTTCTTCTATAATATAAGGGTTAATTCTATAAAAACTGTTAAAAATTAAAGGCACGTTAGAAAATGTGTTTCTAACGTTCCGTTAATTGAATATAACACAATTTCAATTCTATAATGTCGATATTTGAAGCACCGTCCGACGGTGTTTGAAGGATCCTTTAAAATCATTAATTTTTTGCGCGATCGACCTTTTTTGTTTATTTACAGCATCGGTTGTCAGGACGGTAGGTTGTGTTTACTGGTTTCTAAGTCTAACACGTCGGCAAGTGATTTACTTATCGTTCAGACGTCTTAGTCCTACATACATTTAAGTAGTCCTATAGTATATTAATTATTAAGAACGGTAAGGGTTGTTTACCGGTCGACAGCAATGCTCGGAGGCTGAGCGTAGCGGAGCCTCCAATTTTGCTGGAGACCGGTATTACCCTTAACGCTCGAGATTCTTATACCATTTTTTGCGCGATCGTATTGAAATAAATTTCGAATAAAATAATTTAAATTTCTTCGAAATTGCTGTCGACCGGTAAACAACCCTTACCGTTCTTAATACTTAATATACTATTAACGTTGGTGTTAAATGTGGTTGAATTAAGCAGTGTTGACAGATCGAACTTGATTCATTTGAACTATTCAACTCACAAAGTTTTTCAATTATCCCCATTTCTAACCTCTAATCTACTGAAGTGACAGCAAAGTACATATTAGAGAGATGTTTAGGAACAAGTCTTTGACTATCATGTACATGTTCGGATATTGAATGTATGACTGAATCACCAGTTTCTTTATCATGCCTGAAAATCTTAGTAAATATTTTATCAGATAATTCGACAGAATTTGAATTTTCTCAAAATTCTCCTATACTGGTTCCTAAGAGATATTTGATTTGTGAGTAACATAATATATATCATAACCCCAAAATTAACTTACTTTTCAAGTGCGTTCCTATGAATTCGAATTTCTTCATTCATTAAAATATCAAAGCCATTTTTATAATTCACTTGAATTTAAATCGATTCAGTTGTATTTGTTAAAGTTTCCGCTATCAAAAATGTTTTGAGTCTTAGTCTATAGTAGGGTTCAAATTTTAACATATATCGGCTGAAATTAAGCTTCTTCCGTTAATATTTTAAAGCTTATGATGCATACAGAATAGTAAAATGAAGTTAGCGGATCGTCTAATTTTTAACCATGCTTTAAAATTTAACAGTTGCTTATAGAATTGGCCCTATAGTGGAGTTATGTTAACTTTCAGCAGGGAAAAAAATTATAATTTAACAGTAGCATTTTCCGACCGATTATTATTTATCCATGTGTCTAAATCGAATCAAACACCATGTATTCCTTGATATTCATATTTAATTGACTGTAACAGTCATAAAAATTGTGAACTCAAATGAAAAAATCCAGTTTGAACTGTGATTTCTGTAAAAAAAACGCCCGTTTGAGCTGCAATTTGGCTGGAATTCCCAATTTAAACCCTAAATTCTTATGAAATCTCAGTTCAAAATGTACATTTTGTGAATTTAACTAAAAAAGTACACTTTGGTGAAACTTTAACTTTGGTGAAATTCCGGTTTGAACTGTAAATTTTGAAAAAATTCCATTCTGATCGCTTTGCATGAGTTGTATTAGTGCCACGAATACATAAAATTGACTAAGACTCTTTATGAATTGAGTTTCGCTACAGCAGAGTATGCTAGTGCTAGTATAATACTACCAGTTTTAATAAAATAATATATTATGTTATCATAACCTGTAGTTTGTACAGAACGTTCCCAACCTTCAAATAATTATAATCAAATTTTACTTGGTACTATCATCAAATTTTATAATTATTTCAGCCTTATTATTGCTCATGCCTTGTGATTTATTATTTTATTTTAGCAGGCTATGTATTCAACTATTATAGTTCAGTGAATACTTTTAATTGTCAACCGCGTCGTACAGTGATAGAAATGAATCGTTTTGAATTAAACAATGAAGATTATCTAAACTCACTTTATTAGATGATGATACTAAAACATGTGTTTTATTTGCTACGAGAATCCATGTCGTCCCCGACCTAGCCGTCACGCAGTAAAGAGAATATGAAACAATTTGGTTGTTTTCAAGCATAAGTTAAGAGAGTCCTTCAAACATTGAACATTAACTATAATTTAACATATTTTTGAAAAAGTTACCATTCCGTTTTTGTTGTACCGGATGGAGTTGACCTTTGGGAATAACTTGACATTATTTTTGAAAATGTTTGCAATTGTGTAATTAATTGTTTCTCCAAATCAATGCGAAAACTACATGGCCTTTGGTCTCTCTGCTACCGTTTGCTTAAAAGTTCATACTTCTGGATAAAAGGTAGTTGATAGTGAAAAGTTTTTAGAACTTTAGTTCTACATGTTAGGTTGGAGCGAGGAAATAATCTGACCGAGCGAGAGGGGTCGCGACGCAAATGATCTGACCGTTACGTTACGTTGTTACGTTATGTGCCTCGACTCGGCCGGCGAGCTAGTCTCTTGGCGCAAAATGTTGATTGTAACCATACATTGTATTATTAATTACAGTTAATAGAGTACTTAATATGTAATTTGTGCCAATCATAGGATTCTGAATTGCCACGCAATTCGAAAGTATGCGAATGGAGATTTCTTCTTTCATAGCACAAAATCTACATTCTTCCTCCACCCGCCCATTCAGTCGACAATGTCACGTTAGGATTCCTTTTAAAACTCTTAACACAGTTTCACTTTGACATGCATCCATTTGATCTCAACAGGTTGTAGTCACCCAGAAGAATCTATGATTGTCTAAGCCCTACTAGATCTTTCCAATGGTCAGATCCTCTCTTTTTTATAGTTTTAGTAAACTAACTAATAAGATTTTCAAGTAAGTATGGAGGCACTGCAACTTCTTATTTTATTATCTAGTTTAGTTCACAGTGTAGCCATTACCATTGGACGATTCGTTTCCATTTTCACGATATTTTGAGAGCTGGAATTGATTGTGGGACTAGTCTCATACTTCCGTCACATATTGTACAACCTTCAAGCGGTCATAATTCATCATATCGTGGATAAATTGTCATATCGAAAACGAGTTGGGGACAAAAAGCTTGGACAGTACGATATTTCTTCTGTTGCGAAAAGTCACTCAAAAAACATTTTCCTGTCAAAATTCTAGGCTATTCTCTAACACTTCCCAAGTCGTTGAGGATATTCAATCACTCTTCAAAGTCAAAGGGTCAGTGTCTTTGAAAGACATTTTTCAAAACTTATGGAGCGTTGGAATAACTATTATTCTGCGATATCTATTGGTAACGCGCTTTATTAAGTACGACAATATTACAGGAAACTGAAATAATACTCTCAAACTTACAACGAGATAAAAAAAACATTTTCCTAATTATTTGCTAATTACCTACCTACTCTTGTCACATCTACTAAGTTCAACTAAAATTTTTAAAGATTTTCTTTTTGTTGAGACCACTTGAATTGTAATATGAACATTATTTTTCGCGAAATGAAAAAAAATCTGTAATTTTTTTAGGTTTAATGTTAAAGGAAAAAGTTTTTGAATCCTCTTATTTGGTTTTCTGTATCCATTTAGAACGTTAGTAGAACTGAACAACGTCTGTCGATTGCTCTAGTTTATTCTATAAAGGGGATCATTTTAAAAATAATTAAATGTTCAGTATGTAGAATTAAAGAATTTTACTTAGAGCAGCACTCGGGAATCTAGGGAAATGTAAAAGTAGTTACTTGGGAAACATTACACGGTCCTTATATAACACTTATTTTTTCAATACCCTTGAATTTGAACTATAGTTTCAACAATATAACTTCGGAATTTCACCCAATATTTGAAATAAAGACATAATGAAATATACCTTCCCTATCTCTTACCAAGCTTGCAAATGGGGGAAAAGTACAAGACCTTTTAAGCATAATCAACTCGATATCGATAATTTTTTCTAAATTATGTGTGTTAATCAATATAGTCGTGGAGCCAGACTAGAGAGGTGATTGCTAATGTTTATAGGCGAGTAATGATATTAATAACTATACAGTGCTATTCAAAAGTCCCCTCCCCCCCTCGTATCTTTTGAACGGCTACACTTACATTATTAAAATTTGGAGGGTGAAAATAAAGTGTTGTAAGCTTCTCTACGAATGGTAACAGGTGACGTAATAGTAATAGATGACGTCACAGTGCCACTCTGGTCAATAATTTTAAATAGGATCTTATGGCAAGTGATATCTCGTTTGAGTTTAAACTAATTTTGTTTAGTTTGTTTCGTTCAGTAATACTCGTAAATAGAAATCTCGAAACGTTCACTTCAGACACTTGTTAACGAAGCTGTTTCTTACTTTTTCGCCTCACTAACTTTAAAAGTACTGAGTACCAGCCAACTTTCAATTTTTGATGTTAAAATCAATATGTAAGTAAAATTAAAACATAATTACTTAAATGAAAAAAAAAAATCATTAATTATAATAAATATTTATAATAATAGATGTAGAAAAACAAACAAGAAATAATGAATCTATTGAGTTTTCAGAACGTCCGAATCTAAAATGGAACATCTGTTATATCCAATTTTGGAATTTACTGGACCAATTGTTAAAGTTTTGTAAAAATATCTGTGGCTCAAACACGGACGTGTAGCATGAATGAATTAACTGTACCTTAGCTCATTTTTGGAAGCATTTCAAGAAAATAGTTTTGTAAACTGTATACCGAGCAAAAAATTGGACTTGCTGCTACTGCTTCTATTATATCCTTCCTATAATTTTTGAAGGATTATAGTTTCAAAAGATATTTATGAAAGCGAAAATTTATTTAAATTTTGAGAAAAATACAGAAAATAGTTCTTTTCTTATCAAAACCAGGAAACCCTGTAAACATCATTAATGAGAAATTTTTTCCTAGGAATCCCTTTTTGTGAAAATAATAATTTCAATTTGTCAAATACTCACCATTTGAGTGAATCAGTTAATTCTAGAAGTGCTGCCTATAATAACAATATAAAACTACTATTCAGAAAATAATGAATCACATTTCAACTGTAATATAACATATCCACGACGAACCTGCCACGAGATCAAAAACACACTCGACCGGAACAACAAATTCCCGCTATCAATTTGAACATCCCGTTCTGACTCCTTATCATCAGAATGCAGACTCCGACGAAAGGACCAATAGGGATGCGGGATGTGATTAAGGGTGGAACTGAAAGGTCCCGAAACTCCTCCTATAGCTATTTGAGTTTAATGTTGTTTTTTTATTTATTGTATTGATTCCCAGTTAATTGAATACAGTATAGTAGCACCAGTTATTTTAAGTATTACTCATACTCGCCTAAAAGCAATAATTATTATTTACTGATAGAAGAAAATGCGCTTATATTTTTGTACTTGCAATTTTATATTATGTAATAGTTACCTACGTAAACTTTTTCGACATAAAATAACATTACTCATATTTTATAAACTACATACTATTTCAGAATTTGCTCAAAAAGCCCTTTGCAAAAATTGTAAAACATAATTTTATAAACATTTTGGCAGATAGGAAAATTAATGAAAGCATTATAAATCAGGTTTATTGAAGTTTTCCATATTGCCCTATAAAATATAATAGAATATTTCCTATGTTATTTTCATAAAAACAGTTTTATAAAAGCTTTTTTGTAGTTTCTGGTATTCGTTATAGAGTGACAATGCAGCATGAAATGATACACACACTTTAGGATCAATTCTGTGAGCAGCTCTTAAATTTCAAAGCATGGTTAACAATTAGACGATCCGCTTACTTCATTAGACTATTCCGTATTATCGTTGGTATTATAAGGCTTAAAATATTAACCGTAGACGCAAAACATTTTTATAACGTGAAATTTAACAAACACAAATCGATTTAAATTCAATAATAGAAATGGCTTTGATATTCGGTGTCTTACTAATGAATGACGAAATTCGAATTCATAGGAAAGCACTCAGAAAGTAAATTAATTTCGGGGGTTACGATATATTATGTTACTCATTTTTTAGGAAACAGTGTGGAAGAACTTAAAGAAATGTGAGAGACAATTCGAATTCTTTCGAATTACCTGGTAATGTACATTACATGTTGGAGAAAATAGAAATAGGTCACAGGAGACTTTCAATGTGGAGTTTTCTCATGCTAAAAGGCTATGCTACTGTCACAATGCTGTCACAAAGGATACTTCGGCATAATACGCAAATTATTTGTGATGCTAACAAATTAATTCTTAATATGAATGCCAGATTTCCAGCCCACGATGCTACAATATGGCTTAGCTCTCAAGTAAAGACCTTGCTACAATACTATTTAAACGAAAGTAATACCTATTTGGTTGGTGGTAGTGGATATCCTTTAGAACCAGGGCTATCAGTACCATATGCTGATCCTGCATTAGATAATTCACATTAGTAAAGATTCAATACAAATCTTTCTTCAGCTAGAATTTTGATTGAGCGTACCAGTGGACTTCTAAAAGCAAGAATTAGATGTCTATTGAGTCACAGGGTATTCCATTTTGACCCAATTCGTGCGTCAAATATAGGTAATTTATAGTTGTGGCATCTTGCACAATTTGGCATCAACATAGTATATAAACCAGACGATGATGTAATTATAAATCCTAATGATAACGTAGAACAGAATAGACCAAATGTAAATGTTAAAGAAAACCAATGGTTACAGGTTAAAATGCAATTTCTTAACAATATCACTCAACTTTTTTTGTATAATTAACTACAGTAATTAAACAAAAAGGACCCTTTGAAAATATTGGTATTTTATTAAAATAAAAGTCTAAAAAATCACAACAATTAGTCAAAACAAACGATTCCTATGAATAAAAATCACAATAAAAAAACAGAATTATTAGTTGAGACCAGGCTGAGACTAGTTCACAAACAAGTTTAAAAATGACGGTTGGTTAATACTGGTTGAAATAATAGGTACATATACCTAGTAACATGAAGTAAAATTACCTACCTCAATTAGTATTTGTTCGGAATCTACATCTATTTTAGCAAGTAAAGAATAATGATTATCAAGTGCAGCACTTGGTACAGCATTTCATCTGATGCATCGACTAAGAATTTTCAACTGAGGTGATTTTTTTCACCTCTCTCCTTCACAAAAACATCGATGAATGGAACACACATCCTGTCTCCTGTTTGGTGTCATACTATATAGTGAACATGAGAGTGATTTAGAGGTAAGAATTGTTAACATTGTACGTACAATACCAATATTGCTAATTCTTTTAACATGAACTATAGCTATTCTAATTATTACGCAGTAAAAAAATTAAAATTAAATTCGATTGAAACAATTTGAAACTGATACATAATTTTCTACCACATTTTGCATGATCTCACATTCTCTTCGCATTCCACACTATACAAAACTGTAGAGGGTGTGAAAATAGGGAGAGGGCGTGTCCACGGGCTTATCTCGCTTTTGCAGGTATTTCTCCAGTGAAATTAATGTTTACCGAAAGGAGAGGAGAAAGTATTTTAGGAAAATATATATAAGTTATAATTCCAACTCAATATTATCAATTTAAAGTGGTTAGTGCTTAATATACTTCTAATATCACACTTTAATCTGCATTACTTCTCAAATACCTCTGAGTAACTTCAGTTATATATTCGCCAATGGAACCTGTGTATAATTCAATTCCTTCAATTATACCTACGTTTAGATTGATAGTAGTAGGCACAGTAAGCTCAAATAATGCTACTAAGATATATGGGTAGTTCTACAAAAAAAAGGAAATTCTTGCGGCTCCATCTTTTGTGTACGATTCTACATAGAAACATCGATTTTTTTTTCATGAGAATCTGAATAACAAGTTCAATTAAATGGACAAACGAGAAAAACCAGTTGAAGAAATGTAATTTTACCCAAAAATCGACTATTTTCTGACAAATTCTCAGTTTCCTGGTGTGTCTAGAGTACAAAATTCTAACTACCTACAATAATTATCTTTTAACAAATCGTCTATCTAATTTAATATGGAATTACGTTATGTATATAATCTATATTAGTTACTTGTATCGATACTAGTGTTACTAAGCTCGTTAAATCATATTTTATCGACTATTCAATTCGTCGAACTTTGTGCTCAGTCCCAATTTTCAGTCCTCTGAGATTGCTATTATTTTCGCTACTTGGGAAGACTTCACTTTGGAATGAAATCTATTTGTGCATCTCAACATCAGTTACACATAACATATTCCGGTTTTCGCCGTTCATTGGTGTGTACACGTGTTGGACCAGTCAACTCCTTCAAAATCAAAACAATTGAGTGTTCAATAATGTTAATAAGCTATTTTCAAAGATTTGGATCCAATTAGTTAGAATAACTTAAAAATTCTTATGCCCCTGTTCTGTTTCATGGAAATATTGGTGGGAGGGGACTGAGAACCAACCAGGGGGCTGATGAATGTGCATTAATCGGCTACACTTTTGTATCTTAAGTTCGTTTTGTACTCCCATTTAGCACTATGCCTTAACTTCCACTTATTTACCAAAATAACCGGTTCTTTTTAGACCAAAATGAAGCCGAAGAACAAATTGAACATAGGAGATACTACAGAAGAAAAAAGATGCAAAAAATAAAAAATGATCCTGTCAAATTAGCTGAGCAAGAAAAAAAGGAGCGACTTAAATATTTGAAAAAAGGAATAAAAAGGAACCAAAACAAATTTCAGAAATGACAACTCGAGAATAAAAAAAGCGCCTAAGAACTGAGGAACCTATTAGCTACACATTATACGAAAAAGATTTCAACACAAAAAGCAATAGATGATTTCGTAAGGGAAAATACGCCATCAGTTTCAGGCGATGAAGTTATAAATAATAGACCATTGCAGCTAATACAGAATGGAACACCTAAAAGAATTGATGCGGAGGAACGGTCTTTAAGGCAACGACGAAAACGAAATTTGGAAATTAAGAAAAAAGATGATAATATAGCAAAACTCAAAGCACTTAACTAAATGAATATAGGAAGAGGATTTGTCATTTAAAGAAGTCATAAACACTTTCCCCCCTTCCAAACTAGTAAAACTAGCTGAAAATTAAAATATAAGAGCAGAAGTAGCAAAGAAAACTGCATTTTGTGACAAAAAAGTTACTGAAAACAGAAAAAATGAAGAGCCACGTAGAAAAGAGAACTGCACGAAAGCTTCTTTTAGGAGAAGCCGTGAAACGAAACAAGCTATGGAAACATCAAAATAGGATTACTTATTACATAAAAGAAGATTTGGCAATCGACAAAAACTAGACAGCAAATGAAAAAATATAAAACTCATCTGAGGATTTAGAAGAAGCGTTTCTAGAAGACGACAAACACAGTAGATAATGTGCGGGCAAAAAAAAAATGTTACTAAGAATAAACTAAAAAAACAAAAACTTTATCGTCTGGTTACGCTCCGAAGCTTACACAGAGAATTTTTAAGGTGCTATTGTGGATATCACGACAATAAAGCGACATGCTGGTTGGAAATCAACGTCAGTCGCTTAGGTTTATGTCGAGAACTCCATTAAAAATAAGACCAAAATTGCTAATCAGTTTTCAGTAGGTACCACCACTAGCGCAATCACAAAAAATGTAAATGTAAGAGAAAGTAATATTCCTTATAAAATTAATTTAGAAAATTTTACAAATGTAACATTTAATTTAAATGTCAATAAATAATTCCAATGTTATCTTTTGTTCGCATAAAAAACGTTTTCCATAATATAAACTCCCTTGGGAGCATTATACTCCCTTGGGAATAATCGACTACTTCTGTTTTAATTTTGATGTCATAGGAACTGATTTCTACTCATGACCGTGGAAAAAAAGTAATTCATACAGTCTATTTACTATAAAGCTTCAGTTCCCTGAAATCGTTCCCAGTCCCCTGTTCAGATGTTTATGAAAAATGTCTATAAAATCATTTATAAATAATTTTTTGACTGGCCACCTCTGTACCGAAACTAAAGCATCCTAAGTCATATCATAGGCTAGCTACAACTTATAAAATTACTTAAGAAGTATATAGGCAGAAGCACCGTCAAATATTTCCTATTTTTGTAGAACATCCGATAATGTTATGGTTGAGTTTTATTTTTATTTTATAAGGAATATTTTTTATTTTTTATTTCGGGCCCAATGAAGTATCTAATATTTTTAAATTTTTTTTTCCTAACAATAAACTCCCATACACCTAGACTAGAGTCATTAAATTTCCCCAGAGTATATACATTATACCTTGAAGTAGAATGATTATTCAACCCAATCAAAATATATTACTTCTTCCAGGCCATTTTCACATTGCCCTCAAATCATATCTATGACATAAAATTGACAATGTAATAAAGGCATTCTGAGCACATATGGACCGCATTCGAAATGATGTGGTGCACGGTATAGGTAGGTACAACATTTTTCTATTTTAACCAAGATTCAGTAGAAGTCTCAGTACGTATTCGTATGTTCCCAGTACACCCAATTTGTAAAGCCCACGTTTCTTTTATTAGGGCGACATCTAATAATGTTTCTGAATCAAGATTCTTCCATGTACGGTCTCAAGAATTCGACTCGCTTCGAAACAATTTCCAATATTTCAATTATATTATTATAACAATTAAATTATAT
>CAJUYG010000243.1:243935-264799 GCA_910591675.1 Galerucella calmariensis | reverse complement strand
ACAGACGGATCAAAAAATGAACTCGGCACCGGAGCGGGCATATACAGCAAGACGAGCAAATATGAAGGGATCGTCTCGCTTGGCAAATACGCTTCTGTATCTCAAGCAGAGGTATATGCAATACTTGCATGTGCAATGGCTAATAATATGAGAGCCTACAACAACAGGCAGACCAGGATCTACAGTGACAGTCAAGCCGCCCTTGAAGCACTTCAGAGCTATAGGGTGACATCTCGGCCAGTATGGGAATGCGGCGAAGAACTTATAAGACTCGCGACTCGGAACAGTGTAACACTGGAGTGGGTCCCAGGTCATAAAGAAATCACAGTCAATGAAAAAGCTGACGAACTCGCAAGAGTAGGATCGTCAACTCAGATGAACGGACCCGAACCTGCTGTGGGCATCCCCAGATTCTTAACGAGGTCATGGTTAAAAGTGTGGTTGAAAGAACAACACAATAAATACTGGAAGAACACGACCAGGCAAATACATGGAAGGAATTCATAAAAGAACCATCAAAAAAAGTGGCGAAAGAACTGCTCTCAATGAGCAGGAACAAACTACGCACCATAACGGGGCTACTTACGGGATATTTTCCCACAAAGGAGCACCTAAACAAAATAGGGCTGTACAACGGAGACCTTACATGCAGAAGATGCAAAAAGGATACCGAAACAGCTCTGCATATACTATGCAACTGTGAGTCGCTGGACCACAGAAGGCAGAAACTGTATGGTAGACCCCAAATGACTCCAGAAGACTTCTACAACCAACCAGCAAAGAACCTGTATGAGCTAATACAGGGAACGGTATGGCTGAATAGGTTGTAGTCAGAACACTAGAAGTATCTACAATAAGCCCAGGAGGCTGAGGTGGTACCGGCGAAGGGACGGCTCCAGGAAACAAAAAACTTTGGCATATCATTTTTTTGATTCACTGTTTATATCTTCAGCTTCTCTATCTGTAATAGTTGCTGACAAAACGTCGAGTGGACTCATTTCTAGATTGACATCTACATCTTCATTATTTTCATAATTTGTTGACTCTGCGTTTAAGCATGACTGGCCACGGCAATGTCCACAAACTTTTGAAACATCTCAACCCAATTTTGTTGCATCCACATTTACCACCGCAACGTTTCGTACAATTGCAAGAGAGGGTGTTCAGTAGATCATCATTGCATATAAAACATGTATCACTCATGATAAAAACTGTTTAAGAGCAGAAAATAACTAAAATTACGTGTTTAACGCTCAAGAAATAATTTTCAACTGAACTAAACACAGCCCGACAGGAAGTAGCAGGCATAAAGGGGCAGGTCTCGCAACACCTTGGTGTACGGTATACAATTGCGTATGTGAGTGCATTCTAGTCGCTTTCGCAGCGCTCTACTTCAAAAACGGTTGATTTTACAGAAAAATGCAGGAGACATTTTTTGTAGAAAATTTTTCTATGAACAATTTTTATAATGGATGCTCTTGACCTCCGAGCAATAGATCGCGAGATATTTGCGGATAACCGATTTTCGTAACCTTTTGACCTTCATAACTTTTTTAGCCGGCACGATATCGATGTCGATTTTTCACATCTTCATTTCAGCTCTCTAATGAAGGTTTATACAAAAATCCAGCTCACTAGAAGTTCATCCGCAGATTGGGATTTGAAATTCCTTAAATAACTGGACTAATATATTTTCCCCGAAAACCCTTTTTGCCACGTATCTCATTTTTAAATTCGGCATTTGAAAATCTTCTGCGATAAAAAAATTTGAATGAAATTTGATCAATTCCTCTGTTATAGAGAATGTTCCATTCAAATTTGATCATTTTGAAATAGTCTAATAAAATTGTTGAAACATTTTATGAATTTTTTGCAAAATTCAGCTAAAACCGAAGTGCCAGTATTAACAAGTCTATAAACGTGCTTATGACTTGAACTGAATTGTTGAATGAAAATTTTGAGTACTTTTTGATCCTATTGTACTTGGGATAAAGTGGGTGGGCAAAATGAAAAAAATCATTGCATTGTCTACTGACTAAGACTTAACACAGTTACAAGCCAACATCTCGTAGTTCAAAACTTGTTAACCTGTAAAGCTATCTCCATTATCACATACAATTTGAACCAATAATCAAAATTTTCTTAGTTGAATTGTGTCAAATTATTGTACTTGAATAATGGTGATTTGGTGAGAAGCAAAATTGATGGAAAAACGTTTCGCAGATGAACAAATTGTGAACTCCGAGATGTGGGTTATAACAAAAGTGTTGTCATTACTATGGTTTATTCATATATTCCGTTCTATGATTGAAGGTTATAATGTTATTCAAAACTGCAAAATTAACGAATAAAATAAAAATGAGATACTCTCATCCATCTTGTTAGAGTGAGAGGAAAAAAGTTGGTAAATAATTAAATTTTTTGCAACCTGGTAGGTCTCGCATTCTGGAGACACTCTCGAGGATCAGGATGTGAAATTTCTAGGATAATCCAAAATAGCGTAGAAACTGACATTTGAAAATAAACCGAGGGATACTTCGTAAGAATATTGCTAGCTTTAGTTTCAAGGTTTTGAAAAATATATATTTTTCGTTCGTTTCATTCATTGGATTTCAGGGATGGCATTGAAAGGATCAGTAGCAGGTATTCGTTTTATTAAATTATATTTGTGTTGTATTTCTCTAAATAAATTAGCTTATAAACTATATCGATTGTATGTTTTTTCTCCCAAGTGTACCTTTGCCAATAGGCACGATGACTGATTTTGAAAAACCGCTCTACAAAGTTTGAAAAAAAATGTTCCTTGAAAAAAATCAATTGGGTGTTGGTGACTGTGATTATGTCTATTAACAGGATGTGCCGGATATTCCAAGAAGTATTGACCAAATTGTTCACACAAGTAAAATATTTGGGTTATCTAAAAACTTTTTTATTAGTGGTTTTATGAAAAAAAGGTATTCCTGATGAAAAGTTTTGCATGGTCCATAAGTCAAATTGCAACTATCAGATATCAATTTTTTAAAGTAGTATACGCGGTTTGTCAAAAAATTTGAGTTTTGTGCAAGAGTAAAGTATCTTTATTTTTTACAATTCAGAAAAATGTTGAGAGTAAAGTTGTTTTGAATTGACAGTTATATTCAAATATGCAATTACAGCCATTTTTTATGAAAATTCAGGTTTTGTGATTATATACTAATCATTCCTGTATTAGTTATTCTGGCGGGATACAATTTAACGCAATCTAGGATGCCCTGACATAAAGTATGTGACAGTGAATGCTTCAACGTTATAAAGTCTCGTTGCCCTCCAGTACAATTTACAAACTGTACAATAAATGTAAATATTGACAACAATTAATTTGTGTTCAAACATATCGTTATAAATTAGATGTTTCTTTTATAACAAATTTATCAACATAAAAATTAAAACCCTACTTTGTTTCATTTTATTGTAATTATACATTTCATTAGCGCACACTACAGCAATGCGGTATTAGTATATTACCGCAATGTTATTTTCTAATTGCTTAGCAACTGCCCACTATTCTGGAATGTTGAGCTTTGCGCATAGAAAACAGGTCAAAATAGCGTCAGTTCCACGATCGGAGAAAAAAAAGTTTTCCATAGGGTTCCAACTTGAGTAGACACCCTGTATACTTATACTTCTTATAATTTCCAGTTATGTGACATCAACATGATTATTTTAAATGGGACAACCAGTTTAATATTTTATATTTGGGTACATCTATATAAAGAGTTACTAGAAACATTAATATATATATTTATTTATTGGAAGATCTCAATTTACAATTTTATTATAAAATTTATTTTCCATATCAGTTTGATGTATTGTATGTTTTAAATTCACCACAACTATCTGCATCTACTTCACCCAAAACTATTTATATTCAATTTATATATAACCTCACAATATCGAGAGGTTTAGCTGGAAGACTTGTTACTGGACATTTTTGATGCTCACTTAAATGCCGCAATATACACCGGAAGCAAAATATGTACCTAAAAATAAAAGAATTCATTACCAAGATAGCTTTGAAAAAAATCTACCATGTTTTGTGAAGGTATTGATTAGACACCTTCATGTCTAGTTTACATGCAGGATCATACAATTAGCAAACCTGAAAATTTTATTTTTCTACATACAAACCCATTCAAATGTTACCCACCCAGAAACCTGTAGAACAGTGGGCATAGTCCAGGATTTTAAACATAAAGGACATTTTCCTTCATATTTTTTTGCCTTATTATCCAGCTAAGAAAGAAAATAAAGGAAGTAAGTCATCTTATACCGAGTCTTATAATGTATAATAATACTTACTGTTGGTGCAGAAACATTTGGTAAATCTGATAAGTTGTAGTTGGATTTCTGTGAATTCCACACTTGCAAGAATTGTAAGAAGAATGCACCTACTTCCAGAGTTGTTGAAATTCCATTTCTAACAAGCCCAAAACTTATTTGGGACAAGCTAAAACAATATCCATTAGTTAATTGCTCTCACTAACTGTTAGGTAATATTGTACAATGAGTTAAAGCCAAGCTCAAATTTGAACCTAGCTTTAAATTTTCCAACAAAAATTATGAATAATGTGCATGTATGGCTACAAACCTAGAAAAAAATTTCCAACCAAGGATTTGTTAAGCTAATTACCTCAAGCTGCCTTTAAAAAGAGAAGTCCAAAATCCAGACAGGTCCTCAATATCCTTATTATATGTCAGTTTTGTGTCTATTAATTGATATATTGGTGTTTGATAATCTGTAATCTCTGCCATATATTTTATGTAGTTGTGTATTATAAATAAACCCCAAAGAAATTCAAATGTGGAATGTGCAATTAAAAAAGTTTTCTTCATTATACTTTCAAAATCCTGTAAATAAACATGTAGTATATTCTTCCTATATAACCTGTATTGAAAATGCGAGTTTCATATCAAAACTATACCAGTTTTGGATATTTCACATATATTTTTCAAAAATGAAATAAATATATATAGTTTATTGCTAGAACAATTTTAAAATGTGGGTTGTGGGTGTTAAGAGTAATATTGTATTTGGGAAGATGCTGTGGTTAAAGCTGCACAGAGTAAATCTCCATGTAGACTCCGTTTCACATGAGAACCCACTAGAATCTAGAAATTGCAGTCGTATGCGCGAAGAAGCTGCACTTTACAATATCTGATGATCAATATCGGTAAATGCCAAAACATAAAATTGTTGAAAGTCTGGATTTGATTATCTAAATTTAGTTTAGTATATTATTATCTACAGATTGCGAAAAGTCTCTAGAGTCCATTCCATTTACACAAGTACGACAAGGAAAATATGAGAAAAACTGCTTGAAAGAGAGAGAAGAATAATTGTGGGCGTATCTAGTTGATCCCAGGCTGGAAGAATGACGAGAGCTGAATGGATGAACTAGATACGCCCACAATTATTCTTCTCTCTCTTTCAAGCAGTTTTTCTCATATTTTCTTTGTCGTACTTGTGTAAATGGAATGGACTCGATAGACTTTTCGCATACTGTATATGTCCTTATGAAATAATTTCATGTGCACAATAACATATCATTTGTAACTAATAAGTTACAATATATCTTATTTTGATTGGTTACATAATATATTGAAACTTGTAAGTTCAATAGAGATTGTATTAAAAATATATAGTGTGACAGAATGAAACAAGATTTCAGTCTTGGTGGGATACCAGTCTTTGGTCAATCAACTTCACCCTCACCTGAAATTGTCTTGTTTCATCCATTGCCAATTGCCACACAATATAAATTTAAGATTTGAAATTTGTACCACATACATTTTTTAAAGTACCTTCAGCATTTTCTATCCTAATCATGGTTATTTTGTGCTCCAACTTTCTTTTAAAATAAGGTATAAGTACTAAAAATATTAATGAGAGTTCTTTATGTTTTTTGGTTAGTGCTTCATCTGCAGAAGTTAATCTTTTAAGGCCATAAAAATTTTCTGAAAATGATGCATCTGCAAATAAATAGATCAAATTGAAAAATATTCAATGTCGCATCTTACAAGTAAGTGTATTTGTGAAAACTTTATGGTCAATTCTACTTACCATAATGTGTTAAATAATGGTATTGCAGTACACCATTTAAAACTACAAATGTCTCCTCGAAGTATTTGTTCAACCACCCAAATTTATGGGGTATATTTGTAGATAAAAACTAAAATAAGTATTATTTAAATTTAACAATCAAACACTTTGTAAGTATATTTACCAAAGCAATTCTTTGAAGTGCGGGATGCAATGTGTTATTTAATGAGCTTTGGGCAATTACTTCTAAAATACTAGGTTTATTTTGGTATGTAAATGTAAAATTTGCAGCATTTTCTGCCATCTTATTAATAAAATAATTAAAACATATAAATAAATAACAGATTCAATAACATGGTTATTTTCTTCTTCTTTCCTGACTATTCAACCGGAAAAAGCAGAAGTTGAAATGTGTGTATGTGTGATAATATGCTGCAAGAAGAATGGATGGATACGTGGTACGTTCAGAAAAGCTATTTTGGATGTGATAAAAATATTAAACCATTAGTAAATTGTTCGGTTCTTGTCTTCAATAATAATTTATAAATATTATGTAATAAGGAAAATAGTATTTACATTGTATTTATTAAATAAATTAATTACTTCTAGCGTCATCTGACGTTGAGTAGTCAAACACAACAATCGAAATACGCTGATGCCTATAAATATTCTGCCTTTTATTTAAAGTGAAAAATAGCTAATAGATGGTAGTATATAAATTGAAATATAAAATGAGGTGTACCTATATCATTGTATATCTTAACACGATGTCTTTATTAATTAAATATCCTCATATTTTTATTTATGAAAAACGCAAGCCAATCAAATAAATTTATTTAAACATGTAACACGTCAATTTTCTCTGAGCAATTTAATAGATATGTCCGGCATGTCGAGTACCTATATGAAATTAGTGAAGCTGTAATAAGAACAGTTAAGTAACCGCGGAGACGGTAAGGGGTAACAAAACAAGGACGATAATCAATATCAGTCAATAGTCTAATGAGAAAGAATAACACACGCACGCGCTTGCCAGTAGCACGCCAGGTGGTTGCATAGAAGCGGGCCGATCTTCACAAATTCAGTTCGTTCGGAGTACCTATGCAGTAATATGATTTTCCCACGCCGCTGTCGAATTGAAAGAAATCGATAACATCTTGGGAAAAATGTTTACCTTTTAACATTCAGTATTTGGAAAAAAATGGAACAAACAAATAAAAGCATGAACTTTTAGTCATTATTAATATATTGTTGATAATCCAAAGTTTATTTGAAAAAATTTACTACTACATACCCAACACTTTAGCTCTTTTATAGTTAAACGTGGCAGCATTACCATATATGGGCGTTGATATCGCGGAGAAGTTTGTCAAATGCTCAATTACACCTAGCAAATAGCTCATGGCTTCTGTAGCTGACAGATTTAGGGCCGGTTGTACAATCAAAGCTTAAGTACAGGCTTAGATAAGCCACCCTTAACTCTAAACTCAGCTTAATAAACGTTGACAGTTGTACATCTCAGATTTTAGGAGAGCTCAACAAAGCTTGGCTCAGAGAAAAATTGTTAGGTTGGTAGTCTGTAACCATGCGCATTGCCTTACAATTGAGACAAACGGGCATTATGATAAACCCGCGGTTAAGGCACGTCAACACGATGTGATTATGTGTAGCCGCGACGATTGGCACGTGCTAATGAGTCGCCGTGTGCCAATAAAAACGCTGAAGTCTTAGCATCGTTCAAAGGAAGCCAATGAGAACGGAGAGTGGATACGTGCCGTGCCAACCACTGATCACTCGCGGTTACAAATGGATGAACTAGAAAGTTATGAATTTGATAAAACTATACCGGGATCGTCCTGTTCTATGTACATTGTACATTGTGTGACTGAACTAAATTAATGCCGACACATATGTAGACGTTTTTACAGTCGCTGGCTTTGCCAACGGCAAATAGCGGCAGAGTGTGGACGTGCCTTTAGATGTGTATATTGTGCCGATGTCGATTAAATGTTCAAGGCATCTCTATATCTTTGACTACCCAATATGGATACAAATTAAAGTATTTAACGCATCGTTTTAAAATAAGATACTAATTTATTTTAATGATGGAGATAATATGAAGAGACGAAGCCAAAAATAATAAATAAGAGATAATTTGATCATTATGGTATCAATTTTCTATTATCAGTGTAAAATCACGTATACAACATCCATACTATTCACCATGCAGGCATTCATTATGAAAATCACTAGAGACCGAAGAGAGCAGTCTTGCACTTAAGTCGTGCACATCGTTACAATATCATCAAATTAAAATCATCGGCGACGAGTTGGGGGAAATAAGGGATTCACATAATATCATCAAAATATATTTACAGTTCGTTCGGTGAATCTTTTCCCATGTATGAAACTATTCACATACTACTTTTTGTAGTACGTCTCTTTCCTACTCACAGAATCTAAACCCCCGAAATGAAACCGTTTGTTCCATTACAACATAATATAACAAACAGAGATAGCCATGATGAATGTCGGCGATAAGTTTAACGCGAATTTGTACGTTGACAGACCAAAGACTTTGCTTACATTTTTATTCCACATTTTTACTCATTTTTTTGCCCCTTGCATACAAATTTAATTAAAAAACAGTTGTTATAACGACTTACTTACACCCGAGAGTTCGAATTATTGTGGTAAGTAAAGATTATTTATCTACTAATTATTTATTTGCTTCGCAATGAAAACTAACCTTAAATTGACATTTCATCACGGTTATGGATAGAATTCCATCAAACTGAATTGTATGAAACATATTTTGCTGGGACTACAGCCATATCAATGTGAATTCAACGCTATTGAATTAATTTGGACAAATTGCAAGTCATATTACAATAAATATATTGGTAAAGATAAGTATTTAGATAGCTCTGTTATGAATAAGTGGAAAGAGACACTGCAACAATGTCATCAACAAAATTACCATAGATATAAATACTGGTGATAGCTCTGATTCTATGAGGAAAATTAAATGAAATTTATTGTATATATTTATGAGTCTTAAATAAACATATTTAAAATATTTATTATTCATTTTCACAACCCAAAAGATTTCTATTTTTCATTGTTGAACCGTATGGGTGGGACAGCCCAATAGTAATGGTTACTAGCCAAACACTAAAAAGGCAGTTCTGATTTGCAAAGTTTCTACTGAGGAAATTGTTATTAATTTTAACTCTTATGCAAGTAAATTTGCGGAATAAACCTATAAAACTCTGGAATACTAACAGTTTCTTCAAACTAAAGGTTTAGGTAGCATATCGCTAAATGGCTGTGAAATATTTACAAATATCTAGCTTCAATAATAAATAACGTACACCGTCATTTTAGCCACATCCTAATTGAAACATCAATCTACGACCTACGTGTAATTTAATGTATTGATGTATTGCGTTTGTATATGAATGATGACGCATGGGAAAAGATTCACCGAACCAACTGTATTATATATTCTTTTACGACAATCTATAGTCTTACACTTACATTTTTGTCAGTTCTCTTTGTTAAATGCTCATAACGGAACCGTCAATAACCAGCCGCAATATACCTACTCTCAAAGTTTCTGGACGGACGATATCCACCTTGTACTGATAAGGCCAAAATACGCCGTAACCGGACTACAAGCGATGTCCCCTCTAATTATAAACCAGAATGGTTTGTTATATCTTGCAGATATCCATGAACCGTTTAACTTAGAAGTGTAATTCAAGGTCTGTCGGGGTACATAGCCCGAGTAGTAGTTGTTGCTTCTTAGTGAACGGTATATGTTCTTTAAAACGTGATTTTCAAAAACAAGGCGTTATAATAGTATTAAACTATCTTTGAAGTCGATACCCTCCATCTAATTCTGGTAGATCAGAAGTGTAGAGGAGGTACATGATGGAGCCCAGATAGGCGCCTTCATGCTTGGTCTAACAATTGAGTTAAATTAGAGAAAACCTTTATTTAATGTCACTGAAGCAGCGCAACATGTGAAATAGTCTTTCATGTGTCCAAAATATAGCCAAGGAACCTTTTTTGTCTACAAATATATCTTCTAGAATGTTTGTAGCTCTATTGAGTTGAACTAAGGTAGAATGGTCCTGCTTAAAACCAAACTTGCAGTTTGGAATTATATTTCTACTTTCTACTGGTTGAAATCTCTTGAGGAGTAAATTTTCAATCAACTACTCATAAATGGTTAGCAACGAAATTAGCCTATAAGGAGAGATTCGATGGGGTGACTTACTTATGAAATTGGCATAATAGGGCCTCTAACCGTATCCTTCCAACAGTAAAATATGTTGCCCTTTTCATATGGTTTCGAAACGACTATGCTTAAGTATCTCTTTCCTTAAATATCACACCCATATTATAGAGTAGAAAAAATGAAAAACCGTTAACCGCATATGCTTTGTCGTAATTTTTTTTTCTGTTTTACAAAATTAATTTGCAACATCAGCTTTCCCAAAAACAAGAATATCTCATAGTTTAATGTATGTTGTGGTATAGTTTTTCGAAAATATTTTGTACTGACTTACTAAGCTTTCTATTGCCAGCGTAGAGTAGACGATACCACATGTGGGTGGATGAAATCATCAATCTTTACAACAGGACAGCAACGTCAACGTGATTTGGGGATTCTATTATGGTCTTGATAATTAAGGGATACTCATACTCCCAGGTAGAGGTATTATCCCCATTGCTGTGGGAGCTCGTCATGTATGAGCTACTGGAAGACCTAAACAGTAAGGAATTCCACACCCGGGGGTAAGAAGATAATCTGACAATAGTCTTAATGGGGAAATACCCTAGTGCACGGATGGCAAACCTATGGCAAGTTTGAAAATTTTGATGGCACGCACAAAAACAAAATTATTTCAGTAAAATTTGCGCGCGTTGACTCGGTCTACTCTCTCGCGCAGCGCAAAAAAGACAGAAAGGGACATAAATGTCTCCTGCGCATCTATCAATTAATTTTAACATTAATTTTGATCGAATGTTCAACTTTAATTTTGATAAAACGGTTATTGCTCCATTAAAAACGGTAAATTTTCATTGCAAATTAGGTAAATAGGGAAGCTAACCCCCAATTTGAACACGTTTGACCTTGAACATTTTCAAAAATCGGCTGTGGCACTATTGGGGCACGTTGCCTATTTAAGAAAGAACTTTTATGACTTTGTGGCACGGACATCAAAAAAGGTTCGCCATACCTGCCCTAGTGGATAAGGTATCTAGGAAGGAATGACTTAGCGAGAACCCTGCAAAAACTGCTCATTTCCTCTACAAGAAATAGAAAGCTTGAGAAATTCTAAGTATTCTCGATAAAAAAGTGGATTAACTGGAATTCACATTTGCCTAACAAAATAGATAAAGGTAAAATTTCGCCAATGGCTGCCAAATGGTCTTAACTGATAGAAATTAAACCAAAACCTACGACACATACATTGGCAGTACACAACCGTGGTGAGATCGACGTTTACCAATGTTAATACGGACGCAAATTTCTTCAAATATGCGTAAACAATGCAGCTAAGATTGGCACTGTGAACTACGCACTGTTCCTCTCTCAATTTAAGATCTGTCAGTGTACCATACCAACGTTTCCCCTTATTTATTTTATTCCTACAGGTATAGGTTAGTTTGACTTTCAGAATGATACCCAGATATGTGATCTCTTTTTTTAATGAGCCGTCCCTTCGCCGGCACCACCTCAGCTTCATGGGCTTATTGTGGATCCTCCTAGTGTTTTCACTACAGCCTATTCAGCCAATCCCTTCCCTGTATCAGCTTATACAGGTTCTTTGCTGGTTTGTTGTCGAAGTCTTCTGGAGTCATTTGGGGTCTACCATACAGTTGGTCCAGCGTCTCAAAGTTGCATAGTATATGCAGAGCTGTTTCGGTGTCCTTTTTGCATCTTCTGCATGTAAAGTCTGTATTGTACAGCCCTATTTCGCTCAGGTGCTCCTTTGTGGGAAAGTATCCCGTGAGTAGCATCGTTATGGTGCGTAGTTTGTTCCTGCTCATTGAGAGCAGTTCTTTCGCTACTTTTTCGGATGGTTCTTTTATGAATTTCTTCCCATGTGTTTGCCTGGGCGTATTCTTCTAGTGTTTATTGGGTTGTTCTTTCACCCACTCTTTCAACCATGACTTAGTTAAGCATTTGGAAATGCCCACAGCTGGTTCGGATCCGTTTACCATGGTTGACGATCCTACTCTTACCAGTTCAGCAGCTTTTTCATTGCCAGCGATTCCTTTGTGACCTGGGACCCACTCCAGTGCTACACGGTACCGAGTCGCCAGTCTTCTGAGCCGAGATGTTACCTTAGAGCTTTGAAGTGCTTTAAGGGCAGCTTGACTGTCACTGTAGATCCTTATGTGACCTTATAGTCTAGACACAGCAGTTGCATTCAGTCTCTTAAACTTCCTTTTCTTAGTGAAGGGAATGCGCGTTTCCAGAGTTTTGTTGCACTAGCTTCGATAAAACGTTAGCGTTTACCCATTATACAAGTATTGTTTCCGTTTCTGTTCAACTTTTTCAAGAGTTCCCATAGCAGAAGCTGCAATACTTCACCCTGTGGGTATCTCTTCACAATCTAAACCTCCCAGAATCTCCAAATAAAGTTGTAATTGCTCTCATTTTGAAAAGCATGCTTTTTATTCGCCGATGTGTGGTTTGCTCCACGCACTATAACAGCAGCTATCATGAAGATTAGATTAGATTTTTGGTTTATTGGTTTATTTTATTCTTATTGAATGAAATAAAGGTAGTGACACGCGCTGATCTTGTTTATTCAACAGGTCCATTGTCGTTCATTTTTTCTAATGAGATGTAATGTAATGTAATGAGATGGTCCGATTAGGAGTGTGTAGTCGGAAAATAAGTGAAATACGGATTTTTTTAATACGATCAACACAAGTTGGCATCCGTTGAGTTGTCTACCCTGTGTTATGGGTTCTCTGATGATTGCTAATTTATATTTTATTACCCGTGAACATTGGTATGCAGACAATAAAGCCACACCACCCTGTATTTGTATTGTCTTTAGCAAATAACAGCTTTCTGCGAAACAATATAAAATGATTTATCCAAATGGATATACAGTAATGAGAAGTTATACGCTGTGATTCCGAACAAAAGTTAACGTAACTTGAATGAAAAAACGAAATTAAAGATTGTTATCGAGGAACTTATAACTCAAACTCTAATAAGAAAGCAGTTTACCCTTATTAATAGTCTGGAAAGTTAGGAAGCCGCATTTAAAGTGCCTTCAAACACGATATAGCACTATTTGTTACATTGGTTTCTTTTCAGGAAAGGGCTTGTAATAGTCTTAAACTACAGATTTTTAAAAGAAGGATAATATTATAGCGTCTGCTTATCATTTCACCGATTAGTATTTATTGCGCCAAAGTTTATGTTTTCTATTTATAAGGGCTGGGATATAAGCGGGTACAGTTAAAATTTGTCCACAATCATTTGCAGAAACGACAACGAGTATATGCCGCAGGAACCTGACAAGGAAAATTTGGAGTAACTCAAGAAACCAGAGCTGGATATACATAGTTATAAGGAGATTATTCATCATTTATGGAACACTTGTTGGGAACAATACCATAACGTACTTCAGTACTTGCGTCTCTAGCGGTGACATTGTGAGTTGTCAGTAGCTACTAATAACGACAATAAAAAACAGTGCATCTTTTGCTCAACAAAAGATGTCGATGTATAGTGTAAAGAGCATGTATATAGTGCATAAATAAATTTGTAAATAGTAGGTACAAATAGTTTAACTTACAATCCAGTCAAAATTTAGTACCAGACACCCTTGCGTGAAGTAGTAGAATCAACATCTTCAGAATTTAGAGACTACAGTCTTTATTCGCATTTGCACAGACTGGGTCGTCATAATAAGAGGCAAAGAAAAGGCCGATGAATCAGCCAAGCAGGGAGCAACGGAGGTCATGATAGGGCCAGAACGTTCCTGTGGAATTGATAAATGCCTGAGTAAAGAGAGAATCCACAAATGGATTAATAACCATGCTTTGTGCTGGTAGTATGAAACCCTAGGACAAAAGGCACGCTAAATTATTCCTTAAAAGCCATTCGGCCAAACTGTCACACGATCTGCTATATCGTCGAGAAACGACGAGGAGGATGGTCGGAATGCTGACCGGACATTGTAGGCTGAGGAAGCACATGCACATTGGCATAGCAGATGACAGTGTATGCAGGTTCTGCCAGGAAGAAGACGAAACCGCGGAGCATATACTCTGTGAGTGCGAAGGTCTAGCAAGGGTGCGGTTTCACTTACTCGGAGAAGAAAAAACGAAGGCAGAGAGCTACGCAAGGGAGGCAGTATCCAGACGTCTAATAAAAAGAATAAAGCTAGATATCGAGCACTAAATGGTTGCAGAAAGAAGAAACTGACTAAGTAAAGAGGGAATCCTTAAAAGAATCACCACCTCACTTCATAGAATTCCTGGGATATGCCTTATTAGTCGAGCAGCCACCAATCCTGAAAGCTGCTTGATTAAGCTTAATAAAATGTCCAATAAAAATTAAAAGTTGACAGATGTCAAGATAACAGTATCATACTATTTAAACCGTTCATTAAGAACAAACATCTACTTCTCGGACTATATGCCCCGGCAGACATAGAATTACAGTTCAAAGTTAAACGGGGAAGGTATGTCTGCAAGATATATCCAACCATTCTGGTTACTAATTAGAAGGTCCCTTGGATACGTCTATAGTGGACTAATTGGGTGGAAATTTGGTACACATATAGAGAATTCAATAATTATAATAATTATATATATTAATTTGCTCGTACTTATTCTTTTCATTTGCTTGAACAAAATATTTATCCGTCTTGTTCTATAGCCATAAATTCCAAAACACCTCTTAGCGCCGCGGGATAGACAAGGCATGAATAAAAATTTACAAAAAAGACCCTTCAGGTACAAAATTATATCGAATATTTTTCAATTTAAGACTAAAGCAGTAAGGTGAGAATAAATATAAACATCGTCCAATCCAAAGATAATAATTTAAAGTACGTTGTAATCAAATTGAAAAGCATAAAATGTTCAAGCTCGAGTTCCTGGAAGCCATACGCTGTGTTTTTCTCCTCAGGGGGTATTCTCACTAACAACATCTTGTTAGGCACCTTATTTATCACCTGCATCTCTCTTTCTTGTTTTCATAATAAAATTTCTTTCTTTCCTTCTTTCTATATCCACAGCCACACACCCTGATAACAAGCAGTTATTTATTTAATTATTTATTTACACTATAATGGGTTCCTTTTACCCACCTTTCTGTTTATTTATGGAGCCACACGCAGTCAGGTATTCCAATTGAAAATATTTTAATATTTATAGTGCAATAACCAATATCTATGCTGATTGGATGAGCTACAAATCGTTAGTGTAATCACTAAAATGAATTATAAATATTGCGTACTGGGCGTATACTTGCTTTTTGTTTTTCAATTGTGGATGAGCTATTGTTTAGCACGTTGATAATTATACAAAATTTATCTTAAATTTTGATTTATTTCGTATTAGTCTTAAATTAACCAAATTATGAATGAAACTTGGAAATCAGGGCAGTAAAGGTGCAATTTACAAAGCTAGATATCAAGCTCTAATTATATGGGGAGGACTACAATAGATCTGCAAAGGTCGCAGTGGGATAGGACAAAGAAGAAGAACCACTCCAGTTCTAATCTAATATAATCTTAAGGTGCAATTTAAACAGAGAGATAAACTTAATTGCCATAAAATATATTACAAATTTTATGGATAAAGCTACATAGTTTAAAAATTGATAGAATATAATATAAAAATGTTGACTTTACTATACTAACAATACATGTTTTTCCCACTACTAATTGTGAAGTGGACAATTATTGCTCCTTCTTGCCAACTGAGAAGTTGAATTTCTCTATTAGTGGTTAAAAATTTTCTATTATTAACCTAGGTCCATTATGGACAAAATGAAATATTTTGAGAATTCAAGGATAGTACTTCAACAAAAACTTGTGCAAAATAATTTTGTTTACCCAGAAGATTGTCTTTAACATATTTGCTGCTTGAAATTACCTATCAAGATAAAATTATTTGAATAAAAATGCCATTAGTTTAAAATTTGCGCTCAACCAAAAATGACTGATGACATAACGAGTACGTTCATAATATAAAGAAAAATATATTATTGTTGGTAGCTATAGGTTATGCATATGTTGTATTAGGCAATCCAGTGACCTGTCAAATAAAATTCAATATGGCGACACAGGGCAAACAAATTCGATTTAATACATTGTAGACCGTGGATTTTGGTATACATAAGTGTTTATTTTGGAGAAAGGTGCTTTTATTTTGCTTTGGTGTCCCTATACTAATATACAATAAAAAGTTCAGTTTTATAAAACTCTTAAGCTGGGTATATCAATTTAAGACCAACTTTTGGTTGTGTACCTATATAAGAACATTATTTTTTTGTTAGTGGTTATTAGACTACCAAGAATTATTATTCAATATTTACGGGTAAGTACACACTGACTAAAACATATACAATATTATAATGAAAGTTAAAACTTTATTAAATTGCTGGCATTAAAATTTCACTTGCTTGAATTGGAAGTTATCACCTGCAGTACCTATTTAACTTTTATGCTTACGGATTTCAGGAGTGAAACACCTACTTCAAAATGCCAACAACTTGTTTTGTAGTCGGTTGTGGGAGCCGTTCAAACCGAGACCAAGTAAGCTTTTTTAAGGTCCCAGATGTTTTAAAGAACACATTTTTGGTGCACAAGAATGAATTAAGTAAGAAACGTAGAGAAATGTGGTTAGCAGCAATCAATAGAGATGATTTAACAGAATCAAAAATCAAATATCAGGCTGTATGTAGCAGGCATTTTGTTCAGTTCTGTTCAATAACAATATTTATAAAAACTAAGAAAAGTGATATATTCTAAATAAAGATACTAATCAAATGAGCAATATACTAAACATTAATAAAATATACTAAATTGAAGCAAAATATACAAATAAACTCGACTAAAAAGTCTTGAGCACTGTTTATGACTGAATAGACAATACAAAACTAACCTATCTGTCTAAATTGTTTGCCTTGCACGGCCATATTGGGTCACGTGATCTGGATTGCCTAATCGCTTTCATATTGTATTACTAAGGAGTTGTTTAAATTTACTTCCGATTTCTATTCTTTTTGCAGCTATTATATTATTTTATATATTTTACTTTTACCATTATAAGTTTTCGTTAACGTATTTACAGTTAGTGTTGGACAATTTTCGTAAATTAATAGAATTACACTGGGTTCATACCAAAGAGATACTACAGATAGAGACAAGACACCATCTCGGAACAGCATCTAAGAGAGAGATAGAACGTCGAAGACTTAAGCTGTCTTTCTCTAATATCGCAAATACTGTAAACACAGAAAAAGGCAGAGAAACCTCCGATCGCCTGTCTCTTTCCCTCTCAACGAAGTTCGGACGGACATTCTCGCTTACACAGTGACCTATGGCTTGTTCCCTCCATCTGTACTATCTCTATGGTTCATACAGGCAAATAAACACACATAATATAGAATTACTTATGAAAAATTGATCTTCATATCAATAGTAACTACTACTTAAACTGTAAATGTAACGAATAAACTTTTTTGTAATTTGAAGAGGTGCAAACTACAAGAAGACCATAGCGATAGAGTGGTGACATTATTTTGGTTTAGACTCTGTATAGGTACCTACAGCAAGTTTTCATTTCTCATTGTGTAGAGAAAGTAATTTTCTTTTGGTAGTTAGAGATAAACGTTATATCTCCATGTTTAGAGTTTTCATTCCAATTTTATTATTAAAGTGTAATTATGTAATAAGAAATTATTAGTTTCATTTGAAATAGAAATATTCACAGATTCCAGAAAGTAAGGACCGAAACAGTAAATTCAATTACAAATACTAATCTAACAATAAAAAAACAAAATTAACAAAAAAATATGGAATTATAAAGTAGATAGATAAATAATTTTCACAACTTGATGCATTATCTTTTTCTCACATCCAACATCGATCCTTCTTCATAAAATAAAATAAAAACAGCTGTCTACTATAGGAAACCTGATACTTTTAAGAGGTGCTACTTATCTCTCTCTCGTATTCGGTATTCGGTATCTTCCGTTTCTGTTTCTCCCATAGCAGAAAAACAAACACATTAAAATGAACAGTGCTGAACATTGACAATGCCTATAAATAGACCATATACCTCTTTACGGTTTATCGCAGCCCAGCATCTAAGTTGCGTAGGACCCCTGCTATGTGATATTTAGTTCTGAATGTGGGGTCGATCAGGGCACTACACTAGTGACAGATAATTATCAGTAGATTGTTGTTGTTACAATCTCGGTAGTAGGTATCTTGAAAAAAGAGGATTGTTCACACTTGAGATGCTACACATTTTTTTTCTCATTTTAAAACGCTGTAACTAACTGAAATTAAAGAAGACCAGCAGTTTTATGATATCACAAATTTTAAAGTATAATTGCGATCAAGTAATAAATGCTGACTGTCAGTACAGATTTTATTGAACAAAATCGTTGCAAAAATCAATAATAAACAAGGCTATAAGAAAGAGGATGGCACAGAAATCTCTATAGAATGGTGTAAAGTCTCACCAGGAAGGTGATAGGTAAAACAGTGCATGAGAGGACATTCACCAATCACCAATGAATTGTTTGCATGGCAATATGCGATTGGTGTACACTTGCATTGTCCTGCAGAAACAAAATATCTTTTCGCATCTTCACTCCATAATATATGTCTTTCTCAGTTATTGTTCTGCTCCCATTCAGAAAAAATAATCATGACTACTCCTTTGCAATTCAAAAAACTAAAGAAAGAACTTTTTCAGCGTATTTTTAAACACGAAATTTTTTATACCTTGAAAAATCAAAGTTTATCTATTCCATCCATTGCTGCTTTGTTTGTGGGTCATAGAAATGTACCCTATATTAAGAAGTCTGTATCTTCTTCAAAACTAGCACATTTGGAACACGATGCATCTACCATTGTACGTTTTTGATCAACACTCACACAGAATTTTAATAGAATTTTTTCTTATTTACAAATCGTGAGAATCGTTAAGTTGCGTCCATATTATCTCATTCGAAACGTTCCAGCTTCAACTCGTCCACATTGTCAGTATAATGTGGACGTGTTAGGCGACATACATCGCCGCGCCATTATCAAAAGTGGAAATATTTTGAATTGGTTTTGCTTCATTAAAATTTTTAATTCTAAGTCATGCCGAAGATGCTGTAATGGCAGCTGCTGCTGCAATTACTCGTATTATTGCAGTTGTTGGAAACCAGCAAAAGCGTTTTCGTCGCCTTCGAAGATTTTGTGTACGACCCAGCCTCGTCAATGGTAGGAAAAAATATCATAGCTCTTCATTCCAATTCATATTGAGATACAACACAAACACACAAAACTAACCAAAATGACTACGTTTAGCAAATGTTGAACAACATGCTTCGACACGTCCAGACTAGCCATGTCGATTCGACTTCCTTTTATTCGTACCGACTTGGTTCGGGTTGCATTCGATTCGACCCGACATGGATCGACAATGTCGGGCGACCATCCACACTGGATCGGCATTGTCGATCGACACTATTCGACATAATGTAGACGCGGCTTAAGATAGATGAGTTCATGTGAATTATTCAGTGCCTCAGATACCTACTGGCTTCAACCCAATTTAATCTAATGGCCCCCATTCACTAACAGGTCGCCTGCAGGCCGTGAACTGACGTCCATGTCGACAGGTAACGGCCGATTGAGGCTACACATTATTCAGTTCGATTTTAAGGTAAAATCTTCAGGCATCGGCCCTACAGGTCGTGGCTTGAAGGCGATCTCAAATTTCTCTACACAATGTTAGTTGTAGTTGATCCAGAGGTCGAAAGTGCTCTCCGAGAAAATGAATTCCTTAAGGAAACACAGAAAATTGGCTGCTTTATTAATACTTTTGTTATTAATGGAAAACCAGTTAGACAGAGAAAACGATTTTGGGTGAAATAGAATAATTTTTTGACTTTATTGGCCATAAGCAGGGATTAGCTCTATAAATATCTATCAATCCTGTTATGAAATCAGGCTGATTACACGTAGTTTCGCTCATGTTTATAATTATTAGTATGACCAAGCCCAAAAATATGTTGATCTGCAGACCAAATTTTCAACTGCGCTAAAGATCACGTCTTCGGGCCGGGACTGACGATGAATCGCCACACACAGTGAGGTTTCGTAGGACTTCAGGTCCCAGCCTGTCGTCGGCCGGCGTGTGTATGGAGAAAATTGCCCTCAAGGCAAGCTACCTTAAGGCGACGGCCTGCTGGCGACCTGTTAGTGAATGGGTACCTTAAGATGAAATCATGTCAGGAGCTACATCAATATGTACGGAATTCAGGTAGATCTTTGAATCAAATTCTATTGCGCAGCTCTTAATTGACTTTTTGACGAGGAACTGTACACTAGTACTTCAAAGTATGCTATGATAACAGGATAAATTCTTTATCCATTCAACCGGTCTGGACTGACGATATATATATATATATATAAATAATATACTTACTCGTTTTAATCGAACGTTTGTCAATGACACACTGTTAGTGTTAATTTTATTAACCTTATAATTTTTCCTGGTATCC
>CAJUYG010000243.1:208482-229004 GCA_910591675.1 Galerucella calmariensis | reverse complement strand
ATTACTGTCGACATGCCATGGTCACAAATAGAACAGTCACTACATCTCTTCAGGATGAGGCCATCAGCTTTAAGGTTTTTAGAGGCTGCTCACAAGGCGGGGTATTATCCTCCCTCACTGTGGTCACTATTGTTGGATGACTTATTTTAACTGAAATATCCTATTCTTTTTGTTAATTTTATGAACACACCACAAGGAACCTCGCAAGGAACATACAAAAAAATTAAAAATTCCTGTAACGAATAACACCAAAAAGAGTACTAGTGTTTATGTAGAAGAAGTCCAGTTCAATATTGATAAATGATACAGAAGACAAAAGATTATCATAATGTCGGATAGTCAAGCAGCCATTAAAGCACTGAGCTCTTGTGTAATCAGTTCCAAAATGGTGTGGGAATGCCTAGATAAACAAAATGAGCTAGGCGAGAACAATATAGTCACCTTACTATGGACTCCAGGACACACTGGAATAGAAGGAAATAAAATAGCAGATGAACTAGCGAAGATGGGGACTGAAATAGCTTTCTGGGGGCCTGAACCCTTTTGCGGAATCAGCCTCAATGTAATATTGGGAGAAATAGGTAAAGCCAAGAAAAAGAGAAGATCTGACCATTGGAAAGATCTAGTAGGGCTTATAGAATCAAAGACTCTTCTGGGTGACTACAACCTGTTGAGATAAAATGAATGCATAAGTCAAAGTAAAACTGCGCTAAGAGTTTTAACAGGGATCCTAACGGGACATTGTCGCCTGAATGGGCACCTGAAAAAGCTCAAAATAGTGGAGGAAGAAGAATGCAGATTTTGTGGAATGGAAGAAGAAACCTCCATCCACATACTTTCCAACTGCACAGCACTTCAGAATCCTAGAGCACATCACCTGGGAGATGACTGGATAGAAGAGGAACATTTACCTAAGTTAAAGCCTGCAGACATCCTAAAATTCCTCCGGGAAATAGGAATAAAGGAACTACCGGTTTCTGAGACTCTCCTCAGAAACTAAGCAAAAGTAAGGGGACACAATAGATCTTGAATGTCACACCAAAATAATAATAATAATAATAAACGTTTTCCATACATACATTTACATAATATGTAGAAGAAAAGATCTTTTAGACCCCAACTTATTAATACATTCATTCATATTTCTGTTACCTTTTGCCTTTTTCCTATTTCCAAAACATGTAGCAATCTATTTAATACATAAATTTGAAAATTACTTTTGAAAGAGTAAACCAACATCTACTTTTCGTGCTATATGCCCCGACAGACAATGAATTACAGCTCCCAAGTTAAACGGTGTTGGGATATCTTCACGATACAAACATTCTGGTTTGCAATTAGAAGGGACAAATTCTCTTTAATGTTTGAATTATTACGTTTTCTCTCATATCCTGGCAATAATACTTTCCCATGGTATCTAATGTAAAACTGGAGCTTGGAGGTGAACATCGAAAATGGACTCTTGATGTGTGGGGGTTCCCTCTGTGATCATTTAAAAAAAATTGCAAAAACAGCTACTGATGTAGGTTCATAGAGCTCATAATGGCGTCGTTATGATATTCCCTTGATATTTAATTTATAACTTCCTGTCAAAGTCAATAAGCCTCTAATGTACTTATATAACTGAGCTCCTCAAAAAGGTGTAATTTGTTATTTTTAACCCATGCGTTTATATTAGAAATTCTAGTCAGTAGTCAATTCTATTCAGTAAATTTTTAAGACGCGGAAGGAGTAGAATTAGACAAAATTATGTGTTGTTTTAAAACACTAGAGATACACAATCGTAATAACCGACAGCGTGTTTCTAAAAATAGTGTCAATATGTCGGCAATCAGGTCGTTTTCTTTAAATAAACCCCATAGAACATTAAAAACTCAAAGTAGGAAACATATTTATTTTAAACAAGTACATGGCCTCTAAATCAAATACTAGACACAGGTGCATGAAAATTACCGATAATTTTGCATGACAGCGTGTTGTCAACAAACTGCGAAAGTTCATTTTCATTTTTCGTTTTTCTCCAAAATATGAAAATGACCTTATTCGCAGGAATATTTCCCGATTAAACTCTCAACTTGTCAAACTGACGTTATTAATTTATAAATTCAGCTTAGTCATCAAAAACCATTCCGTAATTTGAAAAAAAAGAAGATACGCTGAAATTGAAATATGTTTTTTTTTCTTTTAATCTTTTGGGAATCAAACCACAATAATGTTTTTTATGTTTCATTTCGACGTTTCGGTAGCGTTGTAGCTACCGTTGTCAAGATTAACTAGTAATAAAATTAATAAAATAATTTTTGGTCCCTATCTGACACAACGAAAAAATATGACAACTAGACAATCAATAATATTTTGAAGTTTAAGACTACAAAACTTTGTTGTCAAATTTTATTAAGGTCCATTCATAGTAGATCACACCTCTGGTAAAATGTGAAATAAAATATTTTATTTTATGACATTCTAACGATATGATAGTCTACTAGAAATGGAATCCAGTGAAGTGAACTTACAGAAAATATTGAAATATGTTTCTTATAATATTTTCAGTTTATTTATTATAAAAGTATACGTAAAAATATGAAAATTTAAAAATATTAAAATATTAAAATACTAAAATATTAAAATATTAAAATATTGAAATATTGAAATGTTAGAATATTAACATTTAAATACCTATATAAAAATATGAAAATGTAAAAATAAAAATATATTAAACGTATTTTGGTTAGACAATCCTTTTGCCAGAACATTAATTTGTGTTTTTTGATCCAAAGTATAATTTTTCTCAGCAAATAAGCCCCTGAAATAAGTAACAAATTATTGTAAATGTATAACGAATAATAAACTACTGCCCTTTATGTTACATTGGAATTGAAAAGATAACCATTTTATTCAATTTAATGTTATAGGTGTCGGTAGTTTCCAATAAGATCTAGAATCTAGATAAAATATTTTAAATGAACAACGTTTATCTGACAAAGAAAAATTGAAAACCTCAAGCCGTAAGAAATTAATGGTTGTTAAATAAGATTTTGTTGCACTAGAAAAAAGATCAATAGATTAAAATGGACCTAAGCAGTTTTGTTGTGCACCAATAAATTTTTATCCATTGATACTTGGTCAGATAATTATCGTACTTCGAAATAAAAATATTAATACGTGCAAATAAGTAATAATCAACACAAAACTATTTGAACTGTTTGCTTGTCGAAAGCGCCTATTCATTTTGTGATAACAACTCTCTTGACACCAGGAATGCATTACTGTATTATGGTAGATAAAGAAATGTAAACAGCATTATTGAAACATTTACACTTGTTAATGCCTGATCAAAAATAAGAGGAAATTTGTGGTCGTTTTAAAAAACTAAAATAAAATTGCGCCTGTGTACCACGTGATAGATGTAAAACTTATTAAAAACGAAAGAAGATGAGATATTTAGGTATTGTGATGGACACGGACAGAGACAGAAAGCATATTTACTGACGTGTCAACCAGATGAAAATAATATTTTATTGAATGAAATAAATTTCTTAACTTGATTAGACAACACTTTAAAAAATGGTCATGATTATTGATTAAATTTATACGTTTTTTTTTTCATTAGGTACCTACGTTTTTTACACCAGGTGTGAATTACGTCACGTGTACTTTACTTTCGGTGTAATCACCCAATGAGTAAAATTTGGTTCTTCCGTCTCAACTAGGGTAGTTTAAATTCAATGTTTAACGTTGTAAACACGGCACATTTATAGTATTCGTGGACCAAAGTGACGATTTGCTAAAAGCACAGAGTAAAAATGGGTCAGCTGTCATATAAGATTGGGTCAAAATATCCTAAAAAAACTGACTGATGAATACCAAAAAAATAGCTATGATAATACCAAATATTACTAATAATGGATCCAAAAAATGACATTAAAAGTTGTCACAAGTAACGAGGAACAAATAGGGGTGAAAAGGAAACCAGGATAATGTTAGAGTTTACCACTGCAACTATTTTTTTCTCCTAGCGTACGGAAAAGTCCACTTTTCCGCACTCATTTCAGTGACTCTTTCCGCACTAGTGCGGAAAAGTAAATTTGTCAAGTTTTTGGGGAGTATACTGGCATTTGAATGTTTAAAATATACAGGGTGTCTCAAAATTGACGCCCGTCCTTTCAGAATATGAATCGGGGGGCTAAAACGAATTAAAACGAAAGAATCAAAAAATTGCGTTAAGTCCAAGGTTACACTGTTATTGACAAAAAACAAAGATCTAACATTCAATGTTTAAACTTTATTAAAAACGAATATTTGTTACAAAACAAGAAATTAATTTATAAAAGGTGTCCAAACAAATCGCCTCCCACTTCAATGCAAATATTTGCACGATTCATCATTGAATCGAATCACGAACCCTCTGTAGCATGTTTTCGTCTATAAATGTCACAGCAGCGTGAATACGAGCTACTACATCTTCTGCACTCTCAACAGGTTCAAAGTAAATTTTTTCTTTCAAGAATCCCCAGAAGAAAAAATCTAATGGATTTAGATCTGGAGATCTAGGAGGCCATAGTACGGGTCCACCTCTTCCAATCCAACAGTCGGGGAATGTTTGATTTAGTAATGTTCTCACTTGTCTACCATAATGTGCAGGAGCACCATCATGCTGGAACCAACAATTCAATCTAGTTGCTAATGAACTTGAACGAGAAATGGCAGTGGTACATTGTCGTTTAAAAAATGAAAATACGATGCTGAATTAAGTCGGTTAGGTAACAAATTTGGGCCGATTACATTATTATTTAATAAGATCTTTGTTTTTTGTCAATAACTCTGTAACTATGGACATAACGCAATTTTTGTATTCTTACGTTTTAATTCGTTTTAGCCCCCCGATTTATATTCTGAAAGGACGGGCGTCAATTTTGAGACACCCTGTATATGTGTATGCTTGTAGCTTACCAAATGAGTTGAAAATTAATAAACTTATAATTCTGCTATAATTTTCAATTAAAAAATAACTTATTTATCAATCATTTTTTAATGGTTCCGGTATAAGCCTCATCAAATGAATGTCAAATAATAATAATTAATTTGTTAATATGTATTTAATAAGAAAGGTTTCTTCATGTTAACTTTTGGGTTTTTTCCGCATGCTAGTAGAAAAAATAGTGTACCTAACACGTGCATAAAGTGACTTTTCCGCACGCGATTGCTGGCCGAACTCGCTAAAGCGTCGTTCGGCCATCTGCAATAGCGTGCGGAAAAGTAACACTTTCTGCACTAGTTAGGTAAACTACTATTGTATCCATTTTCAAAAAAAATTTAATGTTATGTCATTTCAATATGAAAATGTCAATTTTGGTCCCAGGCTTTAAACCTGGACTATTTTAATCCAGCAAAACAGTCAGTAAAAACACTTACCTATGTTCTAAGCTAAATAAGTTCACGATTTGGTCTACGGACCAAATTGCTCCACACAGTGTCAACTATAAAGTCTTCCAAACAAAACAAACTTCAATGAAAAGTTTATAATATAATATGCAGCTTCCTACACCTCTTTAGCTTACCTTTTTCTTGTCCCTATTACCTGACAGCTGCGTTCAAAAAGGTAAATTCTCGGGTAAATTGATATGACTAATTGCACTCACCTATCAACCAATCGAGATTAGTTTTAAATTAAGATAATTTAATAACAAATAATTTTTCTGCGATTATTTCCTTCCTATTAATTTTGACCAATCGCTATCAAGAATTGGTATGTCAAATATAAATTTTGAGTGGAAAAATTACTCAACAACTGTCAACTTACCTGTCAGCAGTTTTTCCGGAAAAAAAAATCGAAAAAATTTCAAGCTTCGAAGTTCCCTTGAAAAGACAGAAAATAGACACTTCTTCGAGCCAACACCATCAATCTTTTGACACTCTTCACAGCAACATAGAGAATTGTGCTACTACAAATATAATTAAAAACAATTTTTTCTACGACAACCTCGATAAATGTTCATTTTATAACCGTAACTTCAATCATAAACAAGAACATTTTGTACAGAATTTCATTTTTGTATCGGCTGCTAAGCAAGTTGCTAAGCAACAAATGCGAAATGGAATATTTCGTGTTAGATTTAGGTTCACTCTAAAATCACAACGACTACGGCTTGTCAAATTATGACGTCCAGAGACAAATTGATTAAATGTCTGTCAAAGTTTTAGTAGGTAACGAGTAATTTCATAGTTATAGATAAACGTGAACGATATGTTGTCATAGAAAAAGTATAGTATGCAATTCGCAACCAAATGACCATGAATTGCAGCACTTTCATACTCGTGCAAAATGGGCATCATTTTGTGCTCATTGCATAATATACTATTTCTAACAATACTCCTGTAACCTATAATAATTGTAATTTTTATATTAATTTTAATTTAAAATGAGTTGAAGTTTTAAGTAGTTTTGAGAAGTTTTAAAACCACTCTCGCTCATGCTATTTGTTAAAACAAATTACTAAGAAACTCGAAAAAAGATAATGAAAATTTCCTTAAAAAAGTTAAAAAAAGTTTTGACTCGAACACAATACCACCAATCCACCATGTTGGGAATCACGCAAACAAAAATGTTAGCCCACTATTTATATAAATTCAATGTGGCTACATGTAACTGACCCAAATTGTGTAAAATTAAATCCTGAAAATTGTGGTTGGTTCCTACATGGTTATTTAAAAAAAAGATTTGATGAAAACCAAACATCTTTGAAAATAAACGATATTTTAGAAATCACAGAAAAAAAAAAGAAAAAAGAAGAAATCTTCCTCTGACTTGGAAAACGATATCTGCAACTTCCGGTCACTCTGATACTGAATCATTATTTATAACAATGTTTACTTATTTTCATGTATTTATTGTTTAATATTTTCCGCCTTAACACGAATTAATAATTTTCTTGAGAATATTCTTCTTTTCTTTGTTTTAATAAAATTTTAATATATACTGAGTTTTCAAAAGCTTTTTTATTAAAATATCTAGCAGTATTTACAAATGTATGACGTCATAAATAGACAACATTACTATTTTAGATTTTTTTCGAAATTAGTCGTCATAAATTGAATAGATGAGGCTTTTACTTGATGTAGATCTATACTAATTATAATTTGATAAAATCTACATTATATTTTATTTTGTTTTGTAGATTTAAAAAAATTAAATTGTTTCATTTCATCAATTAGTCGTCATGCCTATTGCGATTGCTTTGCATTTTTGACTATACTCCGACCTTAGTATAAGAGGTGTAATATAAATTTAAAATTCAAAGAATTTGTTATCTCAATGGTTGACATTCCGATTAACTTGTTTTCTTGCGAGCCTCAAATGTGCCATATGGTGTTCCCCTAACCGATTATATTAGACAGAACAATCCAATAAATTATCACCTAATCCCATAGTTCTTAATATTTTTTTTTCAGATTTATACAATAAAATAAAATTGACGTATAATATGAGAGATGATTTTTGGTGATTGCGCATGAAAGAAAAATGCTATCTACAGGAATTGGCTATGGGGGTGGACAAAATTCCATTTCCGTGACAAATTCCACGCCTCCTTACAGCCCACCCCCGAACGGTGGTAACGTCGGAGGCAGACACAGCCCTCTTCCCAGCTTCGGATTTACTCAAGAGCAAGTAGCATGTGTTTGCGAGGTGAGTTTAATTCAAGTCCTTTTAATAAATAAAAATGTTTATTTCATAATAATAGCTACGTTTTTTAAGTGTTGCATATTACAAAATAGTTGTAAAATGTCAAAATTAACCAAAGTTTCAGACCGTTTCGTTAGAAGCTGTACCTGAACTGATTTTTTTAAGTTCTTATAATCTTCGAACACAATTGCCTCAACAAGAATGCCTTGCCAAGCTGGTTCGGCAATCAAGCACACAGTCTAAATTAATGAACTAATAATTAGCAAAATATCCACTTTAATACTTATACTTTTCAAAAATTTGTCTATAAGAAGTGAAAAAGAAGAAGTAAAAAATGTTTGTCACCTGTTTAAAAAAAGTTGCACAACAAATAACTGATGTTGCAAGTCTTTCTTTCAAATCAAAAAATAAGGTTTGATTAGTTTAATACATAAGCTAAAGCCTTAAAATGTTCCTCATTAAAACAAGTACTTAAGAAGTGATTGCATTAAATGATATGTCTTCTACTTTGTCATTAATAGAATTACCATCTAACTTCAAAAGAGTTTTTTTTCCTGTATTCACCAGCACACATATTTCTAGTTTAGTTTACTTCTTAATCTACTTTTTATGTACTTTAAAACTGAAATGCTTCCCTCACAGGCTTCTTGGGTAAGTGTCAACGTTGACAAGCTCTTGTAAGTAAGACCCAGTTGTACCTGTAAAAGTCTGTAGCAACAAATACAACAATGTTTACAGTTTTGTTGATAACATTTGATCACTCTCTTCCTCTTCAACAAAATCTTCCTGTTCGTCCAAAACCTCTGTTTGCTCTTCAATGTTATACGTTTCTAAACTGAATTTTATATTTCCCCAGTTATCTGCCAAAATGATAAGTTCTTTTGTCACCAAGCTTCAAAAGTTCTTTGCTCAGCTCTTCAAACACTTGAGGAGACATTTCATTGTCACCTTTTATTTCTTTAAAGTTTTTGGGGTTCTCCAAAGACAAATCAGCAAGATTTTGTCGGACCTGACACCGGACACCTAGTTCAACTACTGAATGTCTCTGGGTTTTTGCCAAAAATAAAATGATGTATTGAAAATAATATTTCTTATAGTTTATTTCAAAAAGTACATAGAGGAATGGAATGCAATAATCCTTTAACACTTATTTGTTTATCGGATATTACAGAGTTGTACTCGATCTTGACAAAATATTTTACAATTTAATAGTAATTGTCTTGTGGGTAAGGATACTATTTCATATTATAGTACAATAATTTATAGCACATAATTTTATATTGGAAATGATCCACCACAAGTTATCTTTTATAAACTTTTATGACATTTTTCAATAGTTGGTACTTACGTAAAGCTTGGTACCTACTATTAAATTATTATAAAATATTTCGTCAATTTTGAGTACAACTCTGTAACACCCGATAAACATCTGGCTGTTAAAGGATTATTGCATTCCAATACTCTATGTACTTTTTGAAATAAACTACAAGAAAAATTATTTTCAATACATCATTTGCTTAGGCAAAAATTCAGAGACATTCATATTCAGTAGTTGAAGTAGGTGTAGCTCAGGGTCGGACTGTCCATAAGATCCACCGGGAGTATTAATGGTCCGCTTGTCCTTATATAAATAATAAATAACTTGAATATGGTACAAGCATGAATTATGCTATTGATGGGAATTGACGCTTTATCAGGTCTTTACTTTTAAAGCGACTTTAAGAATCATAAAATTTGAAAGTCCGCCAAAACGCGCTTTACGTCATAAAGATGGCTGCCCCATTGTGTGACGTCATTTGTTTACGTTCTTATTCGTGTATCACGATCTGAGCTTGTGACCCAATTTGTTTCTGAAAGCTTTAAAAATGGATAAAGCCGAAAAAAAACTTTGTATTCCAAGTATTGCATTGTTCCAGTGTGTAAATCAACGTCTATTAAAACTCCAGACAAAATATTTGTTACTTCTGGTGGCGCAAGCAAAAATAGACTTAAGAGAAGGGCATTACTTTTGTTTGTGAAGACCATTTTAATGTAAGTACCTACTTCTATGCTGGTTATTTTTATTCTTAAATAGTCTGATGTTATGCACCTATATATCTAGGAATCAACCATAAAAACTTCATTTTCTTACGACCACACATCGAAATATGGTTGGTGTATATTATATAAATAAAACATAGCTTGAATCGTACTTACGATAATGCTTTAACTCCTCTTATTTCCTCTGCATTGAAGCAGCTGTTTGACTTCATAAATTCAAGCAGCATAAATGAGTCTACTTTGAGCAAGTTATCAGTTTGTGCTTTTACAAAACCTTCGCTAGCCATATCTTTATTCACAAAATATGAAAGAATCGTCACTGAACACTGAACTAGTGAATAAAATATATTTTTCCAAAAGTTTTAAAATATCCTCGGAAATATCGAATATTTATGACCACTTTCCACTTTACGTTGACTTTTAGAAATAAAAAAAAGCACACACAAACACGTAATGGTTTCAAACAAACATATAAATGATATTTTTCCGTCGATGAAGCAATTAATAGTTGATTAAAATACAATATAAACACACAACTACACATAACCTAATGCAATACCGGCCATATTGACATAAGTAAACACAAGAGATATGACATCACACGTATCATCGGTAGCGTTCGGAAATCCTCGGGTTGTGGTCGGAAAGTGCATTGAAATTTGAATTTTATTTTAAAATTTGGGAATAATTTCCAATGGAAACTGGTTTATTTCCTATTATTAATAATTTTTGATATGATATTTACTATTATAAATTAATATCCAAGCAAAATATGAAATATGCGTGTACTCTATTACAATATTACGAACGGGCCTCTGTATAATACGTCATCAGGAGCAGTGGGCCGGGAAGCAAGACAAAATCCTGTCGATTTGTCTTTGCCTAACCCCAAAAACTAAAAGGTACCAATTAAATGTCCCCTCAAGTATTTCAAGAGCTGAACAAAGAACTTTTTAAGTTTGATGACAAAGCTACTCCCGAAAATATAAGAAAAGTTTGGCAGATGACTGGGACACTATCAAGTATCAAAGTCCAGCTTAGAAGCGTATAGCATTGAAGAGTAAGAAGGGATTTTGGAAGAACAAGAAGATTTTGTGGAAGAAGAAACAGAATGATCAAATTTCATCAACAAAACTGTGTAACTCATGTCAAAATTGTTGTGTTTGTTGCTACGCACACATTTGCAGAGGTACAACTTGCTTAAAAGTACTTGTTAACGTTGTCGTTTACCCAAGTAGCTTTTCAGTTTTCAAGTAGGTACATCAAAAGTAAATTAAGAAGTAATCAGTCTGAAGCCAGCCTAAACTAGAATAATTTATGCTGGTGAACTCAGAAAAAGAAGCTCTTATGATGTTATTAGATGTTGAACTATAGTAAAGGTTCTGATTCTTGAAAATGTGAACGGAAATACTCACAATCCCAGTTGTCATTTGATTAACCAACATTTCTGAATTAATTTTGCAAATATAGGTACTTTAATAAAATACATAAAGCCGGATATCGTTTTAACGCTTCATTGATGATTTTATAGTTGAGTTATCTAAATTATTACAAAATATAGTTGTTAATTAGATTATTAAACAAAAAACTATGTCTAAATTTGTCAGGAAGCTATTAGAGATATCGACACATTCATTTGATAGTCGATAATGTATCATCGGATTTGTAATTGTTATTTATGATTAATTTTATCGGAAATAACAACAATGCATATTTTTGTTAGTAGTTATACAGTTTATATCGAAGCATGCAAATTTACATACAGGGTGCTGTGATATTTTACCGACAACACACCACCTCATAGAGCATATTTTACATGTTTATATTTAACTTAATGTATGGGTGGGTGGAATCTTGCAACTGAATTTTAAATCAGTGATTGATTGAGCTGAAATTTGGTATACAAGCTTATTTTGAATGACATTGCATGCTTAGCTATGTGACGTCTTTCTAATTCCAATATGGCGAGTCATCCATTTTGTTCAATATATTTCCGTGCCCTTAAAGTAAGGTTTGTTATTGACCTTCTATTCATAGCTTGGTCATATCTCTGTTAGTAACATACGTCCTCAGTTCTCCGTAGGACCTCTCTAGTCTTGAACAAATTTTAAATTCACAGTTTTCACGAGTCAACAATTTAGAGTAATCTCAATTTTAAAAATATGTAATTATTTCAACTAGTAAACTTTTGATAACTATAATAATCAGAGCTGATTCATTTCATCATAATTAAAACTAAATAAGTAGCTTTATTTTGAAACTAATTCTCACAACCTCAAACAGGACTCCTTCAATAATTAGTTTTTGTTAAAGCAAAGGGAGCAAAATAATATATTATATGGGTTTAGTAACTACCTACCTTACAAATAAATTCTAGCTAAACGAGTAACAGGAATTAGAAAATATGTAACACATTAACGGACTTGATATATGAGTTTTTAAAATGTGCACGGACGGGTGCACGTGTGTTGTGTGGGCTGAATGCTGATGCTGAATTTATTTGAAATCTCTTTAGTTGCGGAGTTGTCTGTAAAGAATTTATTTTTAAAACGTTCAAAAGCTTTTTCTCCATTGTGACAACTTTTGTAACAGATACCTTAGAAAATTATTTTAGTAATTTGGACAATAATGTTTTAATGGTATATCACATTACAGAGAGTTTCATAATTATAATTGGGAATTCCTGAAGTAAATTAAGTACTACTGATTATTTTTTTCACTTGTCAAAATCTGATGTTTTGGTGGTTTTAACCAATAGCAATACATTATTCTAGCCAATCATTCGGTATTATACTGATAATTCTGCTTCCTCATCGATAATACCTTGTTTACATCGAAACGTCAAAATTTAACTTTGAATTTGTCATTATTGACAACTAAAAGTGCTTCGAAGTTTATTGAAAAATGAACACAAACCGATTGAGTGCCATCACCCAAGAGAATATTGAACATTCAGGTAAAACAAAATTTTAAATTGTTGAAAAAAAGAATCTTCCCAAATACAACTCGCTCTTCAAATTTTATCACATAATTTTTTATTTTCATCACTCAAACTTGTTTATTTGAGTCAAAAACATTCAAACAAACCGAATTTAGATAAAATCCCTCGTCCTAACGGACTCGTGATTTTATCAATCGGTTTGTTTTCATATTTTTGCCAAATAAAAAAGTTTTCGTGGAAAAGAAAAAATTATCGATAAAATTTGAAGCACTCGTGGTACCTTTGATAATTCTGCTTCCTCGTCGATAATACCTTGTTTACATCGAAATGTCAAAATTTTACTTTGAATTTGTCATTATTGACAACTAAAAGTGCTTCGGAGTTCATTGAAAAATGAACACAAACCGATTCAGTGCCATCACCCAAAATTCCACTCCACAATTGTTGGAAAAAATAATCTTCCCAGATACAGTTCGCTCTTCAAATTTTATCTCATAATTTTTTATTTTCATCACTCAAACTTGTTTATTTGAGGCAAAAACATTCAAGCAAACCAAATTTAGATAAAATACCTCGTCCTAACGGACTCGTGATTTTATCAATCGGTTTATTTCCATATCTTTGTCAAATAAACGAATTTTCGTGGAAAAGAAAAAAATATCGATAAAATTTGAAGCACTCGTGGTATTACCTTTGATAATTTTGATATAAATTTAAAAAATATTCCTATGCTTGACTGTTTGACACATAATAGCGACTGTGGTTAATATGTTCCCCTACATTTCTGATGATCCAAATCTATTTTATACAATAACCGTGGTATTTAGGTACTCTGGTATTTACCAAAGTTTTTCCGTAATTCGCTTAAAATCGCTTTTAGTTTGATCAGAGTGGTTAGGTTATTTTGCCTGCAAGACAAAATAGTTGCTGTTAGGTGCTGTAGCAGTTATCTATTATTTATTATTAATAAAACGCAAAAAACAAAGATCTCAATGGTCAAAAAATTCACTCCAAATAAGTGAAAGTATGGGTACTTAGGCTCTCCTAAATAATGAATTAATGGTTGAAGATTCCAACAACTTTTTCCGTTTTTTGCTGGCATTTTTGTTATCAAAATTAAAACCATGGAGACTCTCGCGCACTTTCTAGTTTATTGTCATAAAAATATAGAACACGTCCTATATTTTCACTCCAAAAATTTTGGCAATAATTCTATGGCGTGTAAAACAGCAAAAATTATTCTTATTATAATTTTCAGAGTAAATTTCGCAATAATTCTCGTACGTGTAAAACGGTTCCAAAACTAAAGTCAAAATGCCAAAACTCTAGACCATAAAGAATGAAACTTTTATAAAACTGACATTTTAAAACCTAAAGTTAACTTGACTGTTAAATTCAAAGTTAACTTCAAGACATGTTTATAATACCCGCCCTTAGTTGAGCAATAGCGCATTCTGTGATTGTAATAATATTTTCGATGACTTTACTCACTGGCAAGACGCAGTTGACTATCTGCTAAAAGCATTATAGTTGAAAATGACATTCCTCAACTCCAAATATCCGTTAAATATAGCTTGCATACCAAAATATTACTATTGGAGGATTGGAGCAATAATCTAGGAATTTTGTAAGCGTGTTAATTGAAAATTTGGTATATCTGTTGGGGCTTTATTAATTTGAATTCATTTTAACTAGTTAATATCCCTTCTTAACCATTGCCTGTTTTCTCTGTCCCTATGATGTGCTTCTTAGCATGAAGATAATGATGCTGATAACATTCATGGTCTCGGCATTAAGATGGCTTCAAGTTCAAGTTTTTCTCCAATTCCTATTCAACGACACGGAAAAAAAAGAATTGTTGTATCAAGTAAAATTTATTTGGATCAATTAAATTAAAGTGTCATATATGCACGACAAAATTTTATTTTGGAGTAATTAAAATAATTTCTTGGTTTCAATGCAGGTTAAGGTATTGATGCAACTAACTGTTTGTTGACTGAACCAAATATTTAGTCAACTGGACCATTTTCATAAATTATTTTGATAAAATTATTGCTTCAACATGGTGAATATTTTGTTGAATTGAATCTGAAAAATGATCAAATCAGAAATGAGAAAAATAATGATTTAGTCAATTTTTTTTTGTTAAACAAATTATAATAAATGATCTAATGAACAAACGTTATCATCATATCAATTTTTTTTTGCTTGGTTCGAAACAAATTTTGGATTCAGGTGAAGAATTATGTTGTTAAATTGAATAACAAAATTACTAAATCAACGAAATTCATAAGCAAATCAAGAAAATTAATGGCTTGCGTTAATTTTGAGAATTTATCCGATAAATTAAATATTTTAGTTGAAAAGTATAATATGTTGATTGAACTTGAAATGCAATCAGTTTGATCAACTTAATATAAAAATTAAGTTGACATAACATACTGAGTGCTATAAAAGAGAAAAGTTAAACATACTTCATAGCATTTTATTTAAAAAGAAAAAAACAATAACAAAATAAAATATTAATTTTCTAAAACATAAAATCAAACTTCCACTAACTGCATTTCTTTTCAACCGCAATAACTTTTCCATAAATTGGAACCAATCCACTTGCAAATTCACTATAAGGGCATCAGGGAAAATCAAATCATAATATATGTTGATCTACAAAGAAGTAATAAAAAAATAAATAGAGTTTAATGAATGTTCTTAAGAAGCATGAAGGAAATTCTTGAATTTTCCAATATAAATATACGAAATGCAGCCCCAATGAATGTATCACATGTCCCTTTCTCAAACACTGAATTTGAATATAACAAATTTAAAGTGAAGGTAATGACACATTACCTTACATTTCCAATTAGGTAGGTTAGGTTAGGTAGGATCATAGCAAAGTACCGTAACTTTGTAAAAAAGACATTAGGTACTTACTGTTTAAAAGAGGGTTTAATCTCAGTTTAAATTCATGCTTCTTTTAGAATGTGATGTATGCGATTTAAGATACAACTGATACAAGACAAACTACCTATAATCTTAAAACAAAAACACATTTTTTCGGAAGAAACGAGATAATATAATATTTGTAAATAGAATACATAATTATATTTACCTGAATAATCCGCTAAACCAGAACAATTTCCAGACAACAGGTTATCACTCACCTAACCATCTAACTCCTATCTTAGAACAATATAAAATGAAGAATGAAGTGAAAACGTTGTGATAGATAGAAACAGGACACTCTACTAAGCAAGAACATTTTGAATGAATCAGATAATCAGTCGATACAAATATGAAATTATTCCGATTGAACTATTGCATCTATTGAAACAAACAAGAATGAATAGTTCAAATTGACTGTTGAAATTGGTTACTTCAGTGATTTTAACTTCCAAACCAATTAATTTTTTGTTTTAAACAATATAGTGTACATGCTTGAATGAAAAGCAAATATTAAGGTTGAATTAATATTATTATTCGCTTAAAAGGAGTTGAAAAATGCTTCATTTAAAAAAATTTATTTTGAACCGAGCGAATTCACTTGTTTGAGTCAACCAAATATTATATTTGAGTTAATAATATTATTCGCTTAAAGTAAGTTAAAATATATTCCATTTGACAAGTGTATGTTTGAATCAAGCGTGTTCATTTGTTTGATTTGAATGAATAATTTTTTTGAGATAATATTATAATACTTTGATGTAAATTAGGAAATACTTGACTTGATAAGTCCATTTTTGGTTCAAGAAATTTCTAGGATTAGGTGGACAATTCCATTTTGTTTCGGCAATTTTAATATTTCCTTGGACGAATACCTTCAGTATTTGATATGAATGAAATTTAATCGAGTTAATCAAATAAAAGTGACTAAATAAATTTAGTTGATATAACAAATATTTTTTTTTTCGTGGAGTTATGCGGTAGAAAACATTAATCCTGAACGTTCATGATGCTCTTGTGCACCAAAACCCCACAAGTTCTGTTAGCGACATAATTACGAACTGTGCCAATATGATAGGGGTAGGAGAATCAATGATTTATAGCTTTTTACGTGAGAGAAAATGCCGGGCCGGATCCTCGGTGAACCTATTCCTCACCCGGGGAAGAAACCATTAGAAATTGACGACGATGTTAAAAACACTGTTCGTAGAATAGTGCATTGTATGTATTTCGCAATAGAAATACCAACATTGGACAAGGTTGTGCCAGCCGCCCAGAATGACGATAACTTGCCACAACTATCAAGAGCTAGATTATGGAGAATTCTTCATGGAATCAAATATAACAAACAATTATGTAATTTCTGTTTTTGTTATTACCGAAATGTCAACAGCAGTCATCCCACGTAAAGTTGTTAACAAACCAAGAGTAACACCAACTTGATAAACTATAAATTTGTGTATTTTCTCAATAATGAAGCATAAAGCGGCGAAAGGATTCGATACGGTTTTGAAGACATAAAATAATATTGACATAGGGAAAAGAAAAGCGGTAAACCTTTCTTAGTACTAACAAAATTAAAAAGTGTCTACAACACACGATATTAAAAAAAAATGAAATATCCCTCCTAAATTATAATTCCAAGAAGATTGGTAAGCAAGAAATTTTAAAACAAGGTATACGTGATAATGACTCCAATAAACGTTAACTGTTTAATGTTGACTTAAAACATTTTGCTGCGTGCTCATTACTATTTGATTTATTGATTATAATATTCCAAAGACAAAACACCTTTTTCTCACCAAAGAGAAACCAATTTAGTACCTATTTTGAGCTAAGCTATAGATTATCTGCTGTTAATAGGCAGGTAGGTACCATAAGAGGTTAATAGATTTAATAAGATTTTAAGAACAGTACCGAACTTGCTGATTAGTATGACTATGTTAAAAATCACAACAATAACACAGTTTTAGGTATATAGATTTCGAAAAGGATACTGAGACATTGAGGAAACACGAATTTAAGAAATATAGGTAGAAGGTGTTTTATATTGTATATCTCGAAAACTGTTCAAACGAGGTGTATGAAAATTGGCAGCTTCAAACAGCTGATACTGATGCTTGTATTTATCATGAAATGACTTTCGTTACTATTATTTCCGGTAAGGAGCTGTCCCTTCGCCGGCACCACCTCAGCCTCCTGGGCTTATTGTGGATCATGAACAAATTATTATTATTCTTTGTTTACATATATTTTGACAGATGACACGTACGAAATCGATCATTGGTTTTCGATTCAAAATATCGATTGCTACTTCAAAAATACAGCGACATGGACACCATAGATAAAAAAAAACTTATAGATGGGAAACTGACCCGTGGCGCCCTCTATTTGTACGAGTAACGCCACCTTGAGAGTCCCGTCAGTACCTCTAACACAAATCAGATGGTTGTGAACTTCGCTAACAGCCAAATAGAAGATTCCTGTAATTTCACAGTTTTTAGTGGCATATTCATAATTACTGTAATTTTACTTTTATTGCAAAATTACATTTATGGTCCATTTTTTGATATTTAATTCAAAGTTACTCAACATTAGATTGATATTACAATAATTACAATCAAATGGTCAAGTAAAATTAAATGAAATGTCAAAACATGGACCATATAATGCCTAAAGTGAGAAAAATAAAGCAATAATCATCAAGTTTATATATTTTATTGAATAAAAATAGTATACAATAAATGAAACGTTTTTTTACATATTTCAATGAAAAACATGAAGGAAAATAAATGTTAGGAATTCAACAACAGTACTGGGAAGTTCAACGCTGTATGGAAGAATAACCACTTCTGCTAATTTTCATTCATTACTGTGGAAAATCTTGGGGCTTGGGACCCAAACAAATCTATTGGATATATGTGATGATCGTTAGACCAATGATCACATATGGAGCTATTGCCTGGTGGCCAAAAGCTTTACAGCGAACGGCCCAAGCAAAGCTCTCTGGTTTACAGAGACAGGCTTGTCTGGCAATCACTGGTGCTATCAGCTCCACACCGTCAGCATGGAATTAGCATGTGTTTAAACTGCTGCCATTTATTTTGGACAAACTTAATAACTCCCCGCTGTATTTTACATTATAAAGAGGAGGGAAATAAAGTAAACAAATGGAAATGTAAAATGCTCAGAAGCATTTTAGGAGAGGAAAAGAGAAGAGGTATACATAAAAAGAAAAAAACCAAGGAATAAGAAATATATTTGTAGAACAAAAATTGAGCAGTCTTTTCACTCTTGCTAGGTTCTCTGATCATTTTATCTTGGATAACTAGGACATCTATACCGAATGACTGACTGACAGATCAACTCACAGCCTAACTCGGTGTGTTCTTTGTATGAAATAGATTTTCGCTAATAAATGATTTTCCGAAATTCCATCACTAAGAGGGCGAAAAGCAGAGGTAAAGTTTGTTTGTGACAACATAATCAGCAGAATAATTCTGCAGGAGATCAAAACACTCAAAGCAACATCCTTCCAGATACTAGTAGATTTGCCAAAAACCTAAAATTATCTTAGGAATACTACTCGGCAACAATCACACCTTATTTAATCCAACCTTTATTCATTTATTGGCCCTTTAAGGTAAGAAATTTGATACCTTGGAAGAGATAACATAAAATGTGGACTATGAAAGTTGTTCAGGTAGTTATACAAGTTTTGAATGGTTTTTATTTCAAAGGACATCAATTTAATTTTATGGAATGTTCTGTATGATTCTAGTCCGGATCTGTTTCGGCACTTCTATAGGGTAAACGTATGTTGAAAAATACTTTACACGCCCCATGCAATAAATTAGAATGCTGATTTGCTTGACCCAACATAATCTTAGGAGCTGATAAATAATGACCTTAAGTGATTTAGTATAGGATGTGAGCCCCAAAAAAATTTATTTTTTATAGCCCGCTAGAATTTATATTTTGGTATAGCTGTGCACGCATTTTAACTATGAAAGTAATAATTAATTAATTTTATGTCTTATTCGCAAATACAAGGTGAATCACCGTTATCACGACGGTCCAATACATGGTTACACGTTGTATCAAAGTCTTCCAAAAAAAGTGGCGTCTAAAAGTTGTTCTTTCAAAGTATATTTCACAATATTTCGTTGACTCAGTCTCTGGATTCAGTAATAAAAGTATATAAATGCTTCATTATACAGTAAACTAAAATTATTTTAACAGCCAAACATTTCATTTGTAAAATAATCATACTATTAGGCATTATTTTTTGGAAGAAACTAGTACGAGTACTATTGTTATCGACTACCTGCTGTGAGTGTTTTTCTTGAATCAATTATGTTGGTGTTAAGTTTAAGCGAAATAATTTGGAATGTAGTATACATAGATTGTATTTTGTGAATGTACATAAAAAATAAAATGGATTATTTCCATAACATTTTACGTGATAATGGGATTTAAACTGTTTCCCATTTTTATTTTCGCTATATTCGTTCATGTAATAAAAAATATGAAATGTAAGAGTCGCGTTAACGGTGTATAATTTCAAAGCTCAGCTCATGGCCTAATTATTGAGATTATATTTTCAATATATTCGAGTAAATATATTTAATCGGCATACGATTTTTTAGTTTTTGGTAGCAACTTTTTGGAGTGCCAGGTATTGTTGCTACATTCTGTAATTTTTTAAATCATAAAATTGGATATACCTACCTTTTTTTCTTTTCATTTTCAGGTACTGCAGCAAGCAGGAAACGTAGAAAGATTAGGAAGATTTTTGTGGTCATTACCAGCATGTGATAAACTACATAATAATGAATCGGTTTTAAAAGCTAAGGCAATAGTAGCATTTCATAGGGGTAATTTCAAAGAATTATATAAGATACTAGAAAGCCACACATT